>CAEFZX010021577.1:0-13498 GCA_903066825.1 Alfaro cultratus
TATATATATATATTCAAGATCAATACTCGTATTTAAAGGGTTAACAGGTGCCTATGCTTTCATAAGCAGTGATACTTTCCATTAGGAGAGATCATTATTCCCCTCCCGCTCAATGTGCGTTTTTACTTGGGTTATTACGGTACAAAGTTTTTACTCACTCTCGCCCTGATCAGTGTTGCCTTTGAGGTCTGTATGCACTTTGGCTGTTAATCGCTGAAGTCTTGTTTTAAGGGTAGCAGAGCCTGATTTTAATGCTTTTTTAATCGTATATTGTCATGAATCACGTAAAATTCTTTCAGACTCCAATGAAACTGATTTAAAATAACTTTCTCTTGCTAATCTCTTCGAGTTAAAAATAAAACGATTTTTCTTGTATTTAACTTTTATCAGTCTTCAAATAAGCAACACGTGTTTCTGTTTAATAAAGTAACGAGAGCACTGGGGGGGTTTTTTTTCTTTTTTTTTTTTTATACACAAAAACTTTTCCCCAACTTTCTTCTTATTTCCGAGGCGCACATAAACGCAACAAAAAGTCCCACTCAATTAGCGGAGTTTGGTCTGTGAACGAGCAGAGTTGGTAAGTTGCTCCACCGATGACCTGCTGAACGCCCCGCTGCTCCTCCGACACGAGACCTGCCGAGGGTTGGGGGGAGCCGCGAGTTTGACTTCTGGATTTTGGGGGATTTGGGGTGGGGGGGGACAAACGTTGCAATGGGATTCGAGCTGGACCGCTTCAAGGGGACCGTAGACCCGGACTTCAAATGCAACTTGTGCAACAAAGTACTGGAGGATCCACTGACGACTCCGTGCGGCCACGTCTTCTGCTCCGGCTGTGTGCTGCCCTGGGTCGTCCAGCAGAGCAGCTGCCCCGTCAAGTGCCAGCGCATCTCCGCCAAGGAGCTCAACCACGTCCTGCCGCTGAAGAACCTCATCCTGAAGCTGGAGATCAAATGCGACAATCACGCCAGGGGCTGCGACGCGGTGGTGACGCTGCAGCATCTGGCCGCGCACGCCGAGACGTGCGACTTCTCCCCGGCCAAGTGCGGCAACAGAGGCTGCGAGGAGGTGGTGAGCGCTCGGGACCTGGACGCGCACATGCGGGAGGCGTGCGAGCATCGGGCGGCGGGGATCTGCGAGGGCGGCTGCGGGCTAACGCTCACGCACCGGGAGCAGAGGTCGAGCGGCCACTGCTGCGTGAGAGCCCTGAAGGCGCAGAACGGCGCGCTGCAGTGCAGGCTGCTGGTCCTGGACAGGGAGCTGAAGAAGGAGGCGATCAGGGCCAACCAGAGGGAGAAGGCGCTGCTGGCCCAGCTGTCGGCGGTGCACAGCGAGCTGCAGATGACGGCGCTCAAGTACCAGAAGAAATTCACCGAGTACAGCGAGAGGATCGACTCGCTCACCAAGACCGTAGCTTTCTCCTGCAAGGTAAAAGTTTCTGCCCTGAGAGTTGTACCTCTATTCCATCCTTTATTATTATTATTATTATTATTATTATTATTATTATTATTATTATTATTATTATTATTATTATTGTTATTATTATTAAACTCATAAAGTTTTCAGGAAACACTCTCTCTCAACTCTGACATTTAGCAGGCAAAGACTTGTGACCCGGATCCCTGCGAAGGTTTCATGACCTCCCTTAGCAGTCTGTAAAATCTATTTCTGAACATATTGTCACTTTAAAAAAACCCCAAAAAAAACAAAAAAAAAAACTTGTGTTATTATTATTGGACCTCCCTGTCTTTGAGTTGATCTCCATCTCTGCTGAGAATGGAAGATGGTTCGGAAAAGTCCAGTTTTCAGAAGTTTCTTGTGTCAGCTGTTCCTGTGTCCCAGCTGGGGAGCCAGTGTGGGGCTGAGTGGGGGAAGGGTCAAATATTTACTCCACTTCTATACACAAGAGCTGGGTTCCTCTACTTAGACAGTGTTATATTGCAACCACAAGTTTCATGTATTATTTTTTTATGAGGGATCGATAAAAATCAGAAATATGTGACATGCATTTGAATTTGAGGCCCTTGAGTTTGTTATTTTCTTCAAATTAAATAGAATAGAAATTTAGCTGCACAAATGCACCACAATTAATTATCAATGTTGTTTGATGTTTGTTGTAAAAAAAAAAATTCCCATGTTGACCTCTAAAAACTTTTTTATGAAAACTTTTAACAGCAAAAACCAAAATTTTGCTTAAGCATGTCATTTAATTTGAAGGCCAACTTCACTGAGGTGTAAAATGAGTTCTTTAGTGGAACATAACTCAAGCTCATTCGAACTGTGATGGACAATGTTTTGCCAACATCTATTTTTGTAATATTGTCAAAAGTTCTTTCTTGGATTTATGCCTGAACTTTCTAACTCTACTGTTCCTATCTTGCTAATAGGGCTGTTGTAAAACAATCTTAGCATTTAAGTAATTTATCAATTAATTTTTTCTATTAATCGAGTACCAAATTGTAGCGTTTGGTTGTAGCTACTTAAGCTACTGCCACATTTAAGCAGATAAGGCTGCATATTCACTATGTTAAAGAAATGCTAGCAAAAACCAATTCAGTTCCATTTTTAAAAAATAATCATTTTGCTTAAAATGTGTTACAATTCAAACGTCACTTTTAGACTGAAGTTTGAAATATGAGAAAACTTTCTAATAGGTATTTCTAATCTATTTTTTTTCACAGTATTACTCTTCCTGATTAACAAGTACATGTAATGTTAGCCAAAATGTATTTCTTTGTCCATGTAGAAGATGCCAGATTCTGTAGTAACACAGATAAAAGTTGCAACGGCAACAAAAATGTCCCCTGTTAGCAGTAACAAACGTAGCTTAAAGTGATCAAAAACTTTTAACAGTTTTTGTCTCTTTCTTCATCAGTGCTTCTTTCTGTCCCTCACCGCCTCCCTCCACAGCTGCTAATAGCACTTAGCATTTGTCAGCATCTCTTCAGTGAAAGTGAAAGCGTTGCGCAGTACAAATAATTGTCTGGCTGGAACACGGTGCGATAAATAGTAAAGCATAATTCAACGAATCCTTGAGGCCGATAATATGCACTGAAGAATTTAAAAAGTTGAGGTCCTTGAATCTTTTGATGAATTATTACTGCCCTGGTTGCTATGCTAGTTGTAATTTTTAAATGTGTGAGGAGCCCCGCCTTCACTTTCTACACCAGGACCTTTGATGTTCTTCAGGGGTTTGAAACTAGAAATATTTTCAGACAGCCAAATTTGTCTGATGACAGAGAAAAGTGTGCTGGAAGTCTTTCAGCCAGCTGATGAACAGTGCCCAGCACAGTGAGATGGGAGGAGTTCGATGTCATGTACTTAAACCATTGAAAATGACAGAAAGTAGCCCAGAATAACATCAGATGTTATTTCTTGAACCTTTAAGGGTTATTTACACAGTAACTGATGATTATCTTAACAGGAAACAACCGTTGGAGGCAGTGCACCGCCAGTAATCTTCCCTGTGAAACATTTTTAGAGAATGGAACATTTCAGAATTTCTACTCAGTGTAATTGTCTTGCATATTGAAGGTGGTGTAAAAATCAATAAGATAACATGAATATTTTGAAGATTGTAGTTTTCAAAATGGTGGAAGTCTGTTTTGGTCTTGACACCTCCAGATCTTTGACTAAACTTTTTTTGTACTAAATAAAGATGCCAAAAGAGTTGTCTACTCCAGATCAGATGTTGCTGTCTAAACATTAGCCATATTTCAGTTGAGCCAGACTTTGTCTTTTATTTAGCCCATACAATGTAACCTGAGGTTTTATTTAGCCCATAAGTCCCATCCAAATTTAGCCCAAACAAAGACGTTAAAAGTCTGGTCAGCCCATTTCCTCAACCCAAACCACCTTTCTGCCACATGTAGGTATCAATCACCTGTCAACCAACATTGCTATGTTGCACAGACTTTTGTCTATTGAGTGGAATTTTTCACAAGAGGAGGAACTACTCACAGCCAGTTAGCAAAGCCTGAGATAAAAAAATCAGATTTTATCACTTTAAATCTAAAAATAAAACAGAAACAGTTTGAAAAGGGTTCTTATGATTTAGATTATGAAAGATGCAAATGTTACCGACTGTTGAACCGTGTTTGATGGCTGCTTTTGCTGTTCTGAACAGCTGAGAGGAGTGGTCAGAATGTGATCAGGGCTTAGTTAGGAACTCTAGCTGAGAGGGGAAGGAATTTCCACCGACAGCTGACCCACTTACATGAATGTTTTTGAAATGTTCCTTTTAATTTTACATCACCTTCGATATTTATATGTTGGATCCCTCCTTTTTACCTTTCTGTTCTTCATTTGTTTAGCTTCTTGGCTTCATTTGCTCACTGGATGGATGCGGTCCAAGCCAGATGTGTTCCAGTAGACTGGTAAATTGCGCATCAGAAGCACCGAGGCGAGCAAATGTTGAAATCACTCGCAGTAATATAATGATGCTCACTGGGCTTTTATTAATACCTACCTATGGTTTACATTATAGAGGCAGATCTGTCCTGCCGCTGAGACACACTTTATGCCCATCTGTCTTGTTCTGTCATTATTACGTAAACAGGAGATGTTTACTTGAATATCCATAAATCCATAAATATCCATAAAAGCCCCTGAAGTTGTTTCAGAGGTCATTGCTAAAGAGGAAGGACAAAATGGAGGCTGGAATGAGAGGAAACAATATTTGAAAGCGCGGTTAGTCTAAAAGCATTTTTCCTCCCACAAAGGTTTTCACTGGATCAAATCAAACTGTGAACTCTGTTGTTTGCTTCAGAATTTGTGAAACCGAATAACATGTTGAGTTAGCTCTGCCGGTTGCTTTCAGCCTTATCGCTCCTCTCTGATCTCACAGATGAATTCCTATCACCTGTAGTTACATCTGTGTCTCATTAATCATACGTCATTAGGAATATTTTGACTCTTCATGGTAGGAAAAGCCCAGGCTACAACATGTGCGCTAGCCTTCCTGTTAGCCGTCACTCACACTGCCGCGGATCTGGAACATGCTAAATGGAGTGAATCCGTTACTAGGTGGGTTTTACAAATCTGCGTGTAGGCGGAGAGAAAGGTGTGCTATAGATTTGTTATGACTTATTAACTCACCGGAGAAATTAGTTTTTCACTGCTTCAGAAAGAGCACATTCCAGAAAACAGTGAGTTATGACTAATTCACATGTAGTTCATTGACTGTTATCACCACGAAAGGAAAGAAGTTGATTTATATCCATTATTGGTAGTACAACACCAAAAAAGCATGTTCATAAATAAGACTATGTTTGCCTCTCATTTAATCCGACACAAACTGTCAAAACTGTTCAATTAATATTCAGGGGTTTGAAACTAGTGGCAGATATATCAGATATTAAATGTGGTTCAACTTTGAAATTCATTGTGTGTCCGGACATATTTTTGATTTTGAACTCAGAAATTCCAACTTCTGAGTAGAAATCGAGTTTGATAGTTCAATATTAAACTCTTTTTTTTTTTTTTTTTTTTTTAGCTAATGATGCTACTAGCTACAAGCCAAATAAAATGTTTATCTTAGTTGCTTTTGTACATTAGGGAGAAAAACTGTCCTACATTCTTCATGTACTGTATGTGTTGTGCAGGATTGAATGTAGGGCTGTTGTAAACAAATATTTTAGCAATAATAATAAATAATAAAGCATAATTTAACGAAGCTTCAAGGCAGATTAATTTACCTAGAGGAATTTTAATAATGGAGGTACTCGAATCATTCGAGGAATTGTTTCAGCCGTAACTGAATGATATTAGAAAATTGTACAATTGCAACAATATTGGTAGATATTATGATGATTATTTCCGCCATTAGCATTTTGGGCAATGTCATTAGTGTAATGTGTTAGCATCTGCCACTGTGAGACTATGCCCAACTGGCTAAATACAGTATCATTAAAATTTCAAGTGTTTTGTTTTTCACTTTTGACAGTAAGTGCATTCAATCATCTTTTCAGATGTATTGATATTTATTGATACTCTCACTGAACAAAACCTGGAGAAATTGTAAAAATAGTCAATGCAGACAGCTTTGGGATATTTTAAACATTGGAATTTATTGTGACAACAAAAAAATCTAAAAATCTTCTGTATCTAATAACTACATATACTTATCTTTTCATATTGTTGGTGTAAATGACAATTTTAGACTTTTCTTACCACTTAGAAAGCCTTCATTGTAACCAGTTGAGCAGTGAATGTGATGGTTCAGTTTGCGAACCTCACAGAATGAACGACAGCATAGAAAAGAGAAACTGGAGGAGATTCCTAATGACACATTAGCTTTTTCAATCACCTCATGCGTCGCTTGGCTGGCGCTGTGCTGCTCGGGTTAGGTTTTTCGGCCCCAGATGGAGGATTTCAACTTCTTCTTTTTTTAATAAACCAGCCAAAAAAAGAAAACTGTGAGCTGACCCGAGTATGTGGAATAACTGACTCGTTTCCTATAAAGGTTCTTAATATTATAGTTCTTAAGCGAGCCAGCTAGAGCAATAAAACGAAGCAAAAACAAACAAAAAAGCTTCTGATCTTTTCTTTTTCTGGCTCTCCTCAGCACTAGGAGAAGTGCTGTCACATTTTCCGTTCTGCTTTCTATCGGAATTCATGGACTGTTATGAATTTATAAGCATCTTTTTTATATGCTTATAAATAATTTACTTAACTTCTACTGAATATGATGAGAGTAATCATGGTGTCAATCTAATTAGGCTGATTTTGGACTAATTTCTCTACATTTCTCCATGTGACGGTTTAATTAACCATTGTAGCCTGTTGGGAATTTAAAGGCTTGATTGTTGTTTTTTTTTTAATTGTGGCAGAAATGTCAATAAAGAAAGCTTTTAGCACTTTAATAAAACATTTATTTCATTAGAATAAAGAAATAGATCTGTCAGGTTTCTGTTTTCTTTCACAGTCACTGTGCAACGATTGCTCTAACTGTTCTAAAATCTATGTTTCGCTAGCTTAAACGCCCTGGATTACAAGGTTACAGAGTTCTTCTTGCTCGTGCTCACGTGTCAGTGCTTTGTAAATCAATATGTTCCTTTTTGTTCTGCATGACAGTGCCTACTCTATAATTAGAACTACTATGCTGAGCGGGATACTGGGGAGAGAGACAGCTTGATGGTGGACTGACTCGGAAAGTGTGACACATGCCAAGGGGTAAAGCTCACCAAAAAAGTGGCAGATGAAACATGTCTGTCACAGACCATTTCCTTCTTTTTCCACTGAACCTATAGTTAAATTCTGAATTATTTATATTCAACCTAGAAGCTTGTTTCTTATGAACACAGACCAGCTTTTGCATGTTTATAGCAGTCTGTGTAACAAATTTTATTTGATGGTGAGCTTCAAGTCTTTGAAGTTGGAAGGCCTCCATGCCATCACCCTGATCTTTGAACAGATTCTCTGTGGAAGTCAGGACTCCAGCTGGGCCACTTGAAAAAACACATTACTTCTAGTCAGAAGAAACATGTTGGCAAAATTAAAGGATTACTACAAATCTAAATTTGCCAGGGAAAGTAGAGGTATTATGTAAAATAGACTTTTTTGAGCTGTTACGGTGTTATTCCCTCATTAAAAACATCGAGGTGTGTCATTAAAAACACACTTGTATGTTTATATTGCCCTGCGTGGGCAATATAGACTTAGAATTTTATCATGATATTTTGTGTTTTGTGGCATTATTGTATTAACAATAAAAATGATGATGAAAAAGCACAAGACAGAAGGGAAGACACAATAATGTGTGGCTGAATTGGCAGTTCTAACAGCCAATGGGGAAAAAACAGTTCTTTAATGTATTTGTCTTTATACTGATGTATCGTCTCCCTGATGGCAGCAGGGTGAGCAACACATATTTACTGACATGTATTCAGGTTCCCTTGCCACAAACAATGGAGAAAACACTAACAACATTTCTGATTATGTCAAGGTTTTTTGAACAATAGTAATTAAAATTTATTGAAACAACGATGCATCAGAATTCTACTATAGTGTTGCTTTGATTCTTTCATGCATGTTTGAAAAATCCTTGATTCTATTGATCTAATAATACAATTTCTCAGTCCCATTTTCCTGAGAACTGTTGCATATTAGAAAAGGAGTATTGTAGCGATGATGGGCTGAAGGAGGGTCAGAAAAAATAGGAGCTTCTTAAAGAGAGAGACAGGCCCAATTTGTAGGAGTCCAATTGTGAACTCAAATTTCTAAGTCATGTTTGATCTACAAAGCATTTTTATAATAGCTCGAGGTAACTTAGTTACTTGATTATGCCATAAAATGACACTATGTGACTGGAAAACTATGGAGCCCTCTAGGGGACATGGGGGATTTCTTTTTTCTTTTGTGTTACCTCCCAATAGGTTTTGCATTCTCTCGCAGTAATGTTGTAATCAGTTCATGCTTCATCGTACTTTCTGCTATTATATAAGGTTTTCATAAGGTTTTTCCATGCATCTCGTGAAATACCTGAAGTTTTATATAGGATAGAAATGCACCACAAACCTATGATAGAAACAGAAACTTTCCATAGGAAAGCAAGACAAAATACATTCTAACTATTTGGACTATTTCTGAGTTATTATCGCATGGTAATAAGTCATCTGACAGTTTTGATTGTGTCTCTTTTGTGTTGGTCTGAATGGTAAAAAGGGCTGTTTTCATGTGCAGTTCCATATCAAGCTTACACAAACACACATAAACATGCAGTGAATAAATCGATTTTCAATAAATGTTTTGCACCAAAGAGTTAAGAATAAATACATTTTCAATGGGGCAATTTAAATGTGTATGTATTTGAAATTTTAAATCGACGTTTGTGACTGTATACAAAATAGATCACCAAATATTGCAGTAAGCACATTGCTAACAAAACTTACTGCGAGGGAACGCAAAAGAACATTTTTCCCCATGTTCCCTAGAAGGCTTCGTAGAAAACACAAAATACTAGGTGTTTAAGATTTTGTTTTTTAAACATGTACTCACTGGTGGAAAATTATTCAATTAACACCTGATGAGTTTAGTAGAGCTTAGGTAATAAATACACTTATTACTTAGCATATTATCAGCTCTTGCTGTTCTGGTCTTTTCAAAAGCAAATATTTCCTGGCTATGTATCAAACTGAACAGCCAGCTGTTGTCTTGAAGATGGTAATGTCTGTAATTTGGAAACATGTGTCACTAATGGTGATGTGAAATTGTGCTGGAGCACACATTCCACTATGGCCTGACAAGCCCATGATGGCCTTCCCTAGCCGCCATGGCTGTTGGGACACTGAACATGGCAATAATATCTGCTTTATATTTAGTGTGTCTGTGTCACAGCATGCCATGGTGGCAGCTGAAAATAATGTTACCTCACTACTACCCTAAGTCCAGCTTGATAAAAGAATTAATTAAAGGCTGACTCTGAGTTTCCAAAAGGTTTTCATGTCATGTTACTTGTGAAAAAGATGCAACAAATTTTGCTGGATGACAGATTGTCCCAGAATTGATTGCGATAAATTACAATATTGTTATTTTGAGACCATTTTCAAATAACATAACAGTAATGGAATAATAATGCAAGTACACATTCTCAAATAGCAATACATTTTAATTTCTAAGAAACATTTAGCATTGGAACTGGAAGACGCTGTAAATATCCAAAATGAACAAACAAAACAACAAGCAAAATGGATACTGAAGTCACTGCTATAGACATTTCATTCATAATTGAATGTCATTCTATGCTACATACGTTTCACTCACTTCAGAATGCTGAGTGTTTGAAAGTGACGACTGGATGTTTTTCTGATTAATTTGAGTAATAATAGAGATGCACTGATTGCGGTTTTCTGGCCAGTCACCAGTCACCAATTGTTACTAACAGACCCCAGAGAGCAGGTTAAAGTTCACAAGAGTAGCAGTGGGAACAGACTGAACAGGTTTGGCTTGTTTGGAAGGTTTGGAAGGAGAAAGCCAGGAAACGTGAAACCTTTGGATTATTTTCAAGGTTGTGTCAGAACAAACATGGAGTTGACCACAATGCAAAGCTCCACAACTGGAGGGTACCAGACATGGCATTTTCAGAACAAATACCTCATGCCTATTGAAAAACATAGTGTCAGAGATGCTACAATCTTTAGCTTTTTGAGTAATTGTTAGCAAAGTATTCAAGACTAGGTCTGGAGGGAGGATAGAGGTTACAAGGCCTAAGACGATTCTGGAACAACCTAAAAAATGAATAGAATCAAAATGTTGCAATGACCCATTCCAAGAATAGACTGCAATAAATCAAAAATATAGAGCCTTGGGGATATCATCAGGAAGACTGGAAATTCCCTCGCAACATTGTTAGGCTTTTATAAGCTTGTATAATACGTGGTGTCTCCCAGTTATAACTGCTTCAGCATAAGATTTCTGCATGCTACTTTAGCATTTAGACTGGACTTTTTGTTAAATTAATCTTCAGGTTGTGATCACTGGGTGAGATTGGAGAGATTCTTTTGGCATTATTTGAAATGTTTGTGGTTGTTTGTCTCTCCTGTTGTGGGAGAAAATAAATAAAGGGTCTGACTCTTATTTATGCGTCTTCCTGGCAGACCCATCAACGTAGAGCTCCATGTAGATTTCCATATTAAAAAAAGGAGGTTTCAAGTTTCCAAGACTCTTTTTACAGCAGACACTTTAGCTTGTTATAGCAGAATAAGTAATGACTGCTGATGTTTAAACAGTCTGTGTAAAATTTAGAAAAGCTAGTTAAGAGATTCCTGACTGCACCAGATCTGTGATTCATGGACTACCACTACACCAAATGACATTAGAACAAGGTTAGTTTGATAAACCTTTATATTTTAGTGTGAAAATAGAGGGTGTTTGTATACAGCATCTCTTTTCTATCTGTCTTATCCACATACAGAAAAACTCTACAGGAATTTGCTTTTTTAAAAAATAATAATAATAATAATCTTACCAAAATAAATTTCCTGACATTTTTTTTTCTCTTACTCTTCATCAGATTGTCCCTACCACTTTGCGAGCTTCAGCTTCGTGACCAATAAAATTATGCACAAAGCGTGGTTACTGAAAGCAGTGGACATCTTTCCAATGGGGCAAAAATATTATTGGCATGCAGAATTTGAATGCATGGCATTTGAAATATAATCCTATCAAGCACTTCCTCCAGGCAGTCCTTTGCTATTGTGATACTGCACACATTGATATTGCAGTGATGTTTTAAATTTGTTAAATATTGTAGTTCTCATGGTATAATGATGAAACCCAATATATTCTCCAACAGTCTCGTACTAATGCTATCCTAATACCAGGGTGGTTACTCGCTGCCAGTCAAGTCAGTTTGGTTCAAAATACTTAATTTATCCCAACCTCTCTTAAGTTGTAATTATATTATCCAGTTATCTAAGACCTTGTTTGCACATAGCCGGGTCTTTATAAAAATGAACATCTTTGCCGCAGCATTTAAAAAAATATCATACACTCAGTATTGTTACAGAAAAGTTTTTATATACAAATCTGCACAAATTTGACTCTGAGTGTTGTTTTAAACATGCAAAACCCACAGGTGGCAGTGTAGCACAAAATTAAGAATTGTCAGCCAATCAGATTGCTTAAAACCACCGTGACTTCCTGTTAGGAATTAAACATGGCGCCAGGAGGTTTGTTGGTGTTCTCAGATAAATAAGACAAACTACTTGTAAGGGGATTATTATATAAAATAAACTTTTTTTTTACCTTTACATCATGCAATAATGTTATCTCCTGATCAAAAACACACCTGGAGTGTTGCCTTATTCTTTCATGTGTTTTTGAGAAATCCTTTCATCTCTCGTGGCAACCATTCAGCTGTGCAAAACGCTTGGTTGGACCCAACTCCACCTTTGAGGCGCAGTATTACTTATTTTCCAGACAAAGTGGCAATTTAGAGCATAATTAAAAAACTATGTTAGCTTCAGTTTTTATAAGAATGCTATATTTATCAAATTTGACCTGAAAAAAATGACTTTGTAATTTAAGGCTTTGATATTGGGCTTCTGTCTCTTTAAGAAACTCCTGCTCTTTCTGAAACTGCCTTCAGTAAGTCATCACAACATGGCTCCTCTATTAACTCTTTAACAATGTTTCACCAGCGTTGCTCTGAGAAGTAGCTCCTATGATGAGCTCAGCAGGTCCACCACGTGTTTGCTAATTGCTGCTGGCTAGTCTGAAGGAGCTGAATGGGGGAGTCCTGGAGGAGGGTTGCACTGTGAGGCAGAAGCTCAGAAGCCTACATCCACCCATGTGTTTTGATTGGGTGAATGGTTGCCATGGAGGTTAAAGGATTTCTCACACATACATGAAAGAATCAAAGCAACAGTTCAGGTCTGCTTTTGATGATAGAATGAAATTATAATTCCTTCTGTCCTCTGTCATGTAAAGGTGAAAAAGTCAATTTTACACAATACTGCCTCTCTGCACATTTGAGATTAGCTAATTAGCTCCACTCAGTTGTAAAAACAAACCTCATTGTCACAGTTACAAATCCTAAAAGCTTTCCAAAAGTAAAGAGCAGGGGGAATATTGTCCAAACATACACCTCAACCAAAAATGTACAAAGTCCCAGAAAAATAACATATCAGATCCAACATGCTGCCACCATGAGAAATTGGTAAATTGTCAATTTATCTTTTTGAAGGCTGAAGAAACATCAGTCAGCTTCTTACGTGAATTAATCTGTCTGCTTGCTCACATGTCTCTCTCCTGTCTTTCTGTAGGAAGACAACACTAAAAGCGTGACAGCTGTCCTGCTCCGCGATGGGGGATCTCTGGGTTTTAACATCATAGGAGGAAGGCCATGTGTGGTAGGTTGAAACTGACAACAACCACTCCGGTGTCTCACAGTGACCTGGAATGAATGTTAGAGCAAAGGAATCCCAAGCCTTCTCCGACTTCAGATGCTTGGCTTTAGCGTTTTGTAGCTGGTGAAGAGATAGACCGCACCACCAAGCTTTATTGTGTTTATTTATTGGTTTGGGCTTAGCGGATTTGGCACGGGAAAAAAATGAAAAGAACTATAATTACATTTATGGGAGTTAACTACGGGGTTATGGTTATGACCGCAGTTGTTTTGAGGGGATTTCGGTGGTGAGGTAAGCACAAAGGGAAAAGGGGTCTTTTTATCCCTGCCTGAACTTTTCACAGCCACTGTTTCCTTCCTTCAGGCTATGAGGTAAAAGGCATTAACGATGCCACACGCTCTGCTGAGTGAAGGGTTAGAAATATCTCCGCTTCACCTTCCATTTGTAACCCAGGGTAAAAACTGCCTTAGTTCCGCCTTTGCTGCTCTATTGGTTAGGGTGACAGTCAATCACCCAGTGCACTCAGCCAATCACTGCACTTGAAGTGGGTTTTTCAGGCCTGCTCCAGCTTTCCCAATCAGATCTGAGGGGGAGAGCTGGAGACAAAGGAGCTGCAGGTTTGTGCTCTCAAACAATTGGTTATCTCTGTTTTT
>CAEFZX010021579.1:0-13092 GCA_903066825.1 Alfaro cultratus
ACAACGTATCTTCACCATATCGGGGCTTTGACTTAGCATCTAAACACAAACATTGTAGAGATGAGCTGCGAAACAGAAGTCTGAAGAAAAACAGCTCCAGCTCTGATCTTTATGGACCCGTCCTGATGAAATCCCCCGGTTCGGTCTCTGCGCTGCTCTCTGGATTAATGGACTTTCAGTCCACTTCAGGTTCGCTGTTATATCAAACAAAAAAAAGAACTTCTGGGCATGAGAGCGATTTGTTTCGGGACGGAGTTTCACCCGTTCCCAAAGAACAAGCTGACCCGGCTGGGGAAGCTTTTTCTGTCAATCTGGACGATGACTTGGATGGAGCAGATTTTACTGACCTTACAGCTCAAGTTTTGATGTCACTGATTTCAACACTTGCATTTTCTTTTTTTATCATTTTTTTCTCCGAAGAGTTTCTTGCGGCGCTAGTGACTCGCATTTTTTTCACGACAGTAGTCTGACAGGAAAGGGGAGGGAGAGGGGGGAAGACATGCGGCAAAGGTCGCCGGGACCGGGAGTCGAACCCGCGACGTCCACGTTGAGGACTAAGGCCTCCAAACGTGGGGCGTGCTAAACCCCTGCGCCACCACAGCACACCCCAACACTTGCATTTTCATTGACAAGTGGCTAATCCTGGGATTGATTATGAGAAGCAAACACATGGAGAGAAACAACACTCCGTTTCTCCTGCCACTCCTCTCGAAATCAACAAAGCAGGTTTTGGAGAGGAGCAAGAAACATTGAATTTTGTGAGTATACTTCGAAGACCTCCTCAATCCCACCAACATGCGAAGGATTACGTCACCTACCTATTCTTGCCTATTGTCCAATTTCCAATCTCTCAGGTCTCCAACTGGGACATATCCTTTCCGTTTTGTTCGTTAATGTTGTAGCATTTTTGTAATTTGTAATTGTGCTTCGTTAATGTTGTGTTTTTGAATTTGCTGAAGTGGTTTGCACCTCAGGGCCACCGTAGATTTAGCCCTAAAATATGAAGTCCAGCTAATGCTATCAATGTGATAATTGGAAGGGAAAATGCAGATATACAATTTGTTGTTTGTACAATTGCCCCAATATTAGTGGCATATTCTGTGAAATTTGACTTTAAGCTCACAAACAACATTCAACGTTCTCTAGTTAGTGTTTTGGTGAGAATACATTCCTTTGTTGAAACCAGTAGACAGTGGTATTTTAAAATCAAGCATTATCAAATCTGCTTTGAAAGGCTACAGAAAGGCAGAATGGGATTCATTCTTTTATATGTTAATGTTTTTAGTTTTCTTTGCACCAAAGAAAAAAATATTTGGATAAATAATATAATCCCTCATTTGGTTTTTCACACACAAGTATGGATTCCCAACTTTCTTATTTGGGAAACTCATTTTAAAGTAATTGGTTATGCTTAGGAAATGATTATTATTATGATCTCAATGATGTTTGTTATTGGTCTTAATGATAGTATATTTTACCCTGTAAAACTGTCGAATGATCTCACTACCACAGGAAGTGACTTTCATTTCTCTATGTACTTGGATTCTTGTTTTCGCTAAGCTGAGCAGTATCTCTCTATGGTGTGTGGCTGCAAAGCGTAATGTATTTTAATTTGTCTTTTTTTGTTTTCCCAACAAGTGTAGTATACAAGTCAGCTTCTCCCTATTCCAATTAAACATGCTTGCTCATGCGCGTTAAGCATGAACAAAAGAAAAATCCTCCTGAAAAGGAACGCTTTAATGATTAATATACACAGCTGACAGAATCTAAACCTCTGACAGATTAAGTACAGCTATTCTTTGCTTTCTGGAAAGATGAATTATTAAATAATTACATTTTTGGGAAAAATTGAATTCTCATTGAAGTTTCTCATTGTATAGCTTCCAAACGTGGAATCCTTACACACTGCAAACTTTTCCCCTCGAGTTTGTAGTCGACTCATTTGTTCTTCCCTATAGTCTCCCTTCATCCCCACACACACCCTCCTTCCTATAAAACTTAATCTATGAGAACTTATCCTCAGTCTCTTCGCCCCTGAAACCTTCACTACTTACCAGGCTTTTCAGGAAGGCTTTCATCATTTCAGTTTCTCTCGGGAAAAATCCTAACTGTGCCAGCTTCCATAAAAACATTTGCACATCCACACCAAAGATGGATCGACTCAACATTGCTCATCTCCAGTTTATCTACACTTGCAATCTTACATATCCAGAAGAAAACCATGTCCTATAATGAGGGCAAAGATTGCAGCCATGTTGCGTCAAGTGATCAACTGAGCTTCGCTCAGAAACCTCAACATCATCAGTTGGGTTTCCATTGACCATGGAAAAGCATAATTTGAGATTTTTTTAAATAAATTAGCTTAATGGAAACATAGTAATTTATGTTTTGCCGCTAGGATGAGATGGTGTCTTTTGGCCGTATCGAAATTGGTTCATATTACAAAATTGCGATGGAAACACAAGTCACATGATCAACAATCGGATGTTGCCACCGGCGCAAACCACGAAGAAGATGACAGGAAGTAGTTGGAGGTTGATGGGTGACCATGTTTATGACTTCTTCACGTGTTTATTATTAACTGGAAATGCCACAATTTGCTAAATTGTGTTTGTTTTTTTTACATTAGTGTAATTTTTGTGCACATTTGTAATTGATTCACAGCAATTGACTACCTTTTACTAAGTCAAGGTGTAGCTTAGCTGTCTTTTGGGATCAGCTAAGTAGGAATTTTGGACAGTACTGAGTAAAGATGAAATTCAGAATAAAAAAAAAAGTCGTTCATCTCTGCTAGAAAATCAACATTCAGTTTCTCGTCAAGCTCAGACCTTTTTTTCCCCAGCCATCTGCAAGAATTTAATGTATCACCACACTGAGACTAGAGCACAATATGAAACAGCTTTTTTCTTTTTTTAAAAAAAACAAAAAAACAATCCCACACAAGTTTAAGAGAAGACGATATGATTCATAAAGGGGATGAGTCATCCACCAAGTGTTTGTTTGCCTGTTGAGATGTGGCTGCATATGAAGCAGAAAAGCACCAAACAAGCCTTGCATGAGGCAGAGGGAAACCTTAATCACTTTTTGCTGTCTGGCAGAGGTTGAAGACATAAAGAGAACGGCCCTGCTTGTCTCTTCGCGTCTCGCCCTCGCTAACCTGAGCCCTTGCGTTGCAAGGGACACTAAAGCTGAGGAAATTCAGTATAGCCTCATTATGTCACTGCTCTTCTCTAGATAATGCATTCATGCATAAAAATGATTCAAAACTTCAAAGTACCCTTATGATGTGTGCAAAACCTGTGGTGCATATTTTAAATATAATTTAATTTAGCTCCTGTTGCTATGTGAAGCCATTTGAAAATGTGCAAGAGTGTGCTCAGGTTACCATTCATATTCCCCTAAACCTAAACACACTGTGCTCATGGGGAAACATGTTGGTTGCAACATCGTTCTGTTAGGATATTTTCTTCAACAGAGGAAAGAAAGCTGCTTAGAGAATCGATTACTTCCTGGAGACATGGACTATGTTGAGGTTTTAAATTTTACACAAAATTGGCCCATGGTGAATGTAATGTGTCCATTCGACGCTATGAAGCTTACCAGAAATTGCTTGCGCAGTAAACAACCATCCTCCACTACAAAGAGAAAGGTGTCGAGCCGAACGAGATAGCTGTTAATGTTAATCCAATATTTGGAAGTGTGGCCAACATGGACTGAAAGGATTCGTTCACTTCCTCCATGACATTACCAAAACTACAGGCAGACTACAATTCTAAAAAATCAACGTCATCGTTTGCTGATTGAAGTGGATTCCTTCTACCTGAGGAATCCACTTCAATGGGAGAAATCCCAGACGGAGCTGTGAAGGGAGACGAGAAGATGAAACCCAGTAACTGTGAAGATCATGACAATATCAGAGTGAAGGTTCATCATCCAGCACCTTACGCCACAATAGATTAAAATACAGTAGAATGGTTTGACGAAGCTTTAAAAAGATTTCAATTGAGTTCTTCTATTACATGACATCTACCAGTATATCTTCTGGTTCTGATCTGCTTTGCATCCCCAGGACCAAACATGTAGAAGCAGCATTTTTCAGCGCCACAAATCTAGGATAAACTTACGGAAAACTGCAAAATAGTCGAAACACTGACTGAACGACAAAACGCGTCAACATATTTGATTTGTATTTGCTTGATGACTTTGATAATGGAACTTGACAAAACGTGTTTTTAGGTTGTTTCATAATTGATGACATGTTTTATGATGTAAAGCACTTTAACTGCCTTCATTCAGAAATGTTTTATACAAATAAAATGCTACTGACACAAATTGAACTCTGTCTAAAAAAATGAAAACGTTTGAAGAGTATATGAATGTTTTACAAGGTAAAGCATTATTTCATGAGGGCGACTGAACTGTCACCTTCTTCTCTTAAATAAGAGCATTGCTCTGTTTTCTTTAAGTAAAGAAACAGCAGTGACAGGGACGTAGTGAACATGGCTTCAGAATCATTTTGTTGCTCACACAGTTTACCCAACCGGGATTCTGCCAGAGCCTTTTCATCTTCTTTACCCAGATTTATTTGTCATGCATGTAATTTGAAATGCTGACTCTATGTATGCATTTCCTCCCCCTCTGTGTTTGCAGTGTGAAATGCTGCTCTGAACCGGTTCATCTTCAGCGCTCGTCCACATTTCCATTTCAGTCATGTATCAAACATTTCTCTTTCAAAGCGAACACTTGTATGCTCGTCTGCCAGCTATTGTGTCACAACTCGTGTGGATTTATGTTGAGAACCACTGTGGGGATTGCTGATAAGTGTCTGCTGGAACGGGATAAACAGTCGTTTGTATTTGAAACTGCCAGTCCTTCATGTGATCGAAAAGGTGAATTAACATATTTTAAGACCAGTGTTCTTTTTGGTTCAAATTAGGGATTTTTCACTTCCGATACCGATATTTGATACCGTATCGGCCGATCCGATACAGAAAAAAGTGTTCAATTGACTTGAAATGTTTTTGTTTTTTTAACGAGGACGTAAATGTACCGAATTGCAAATTTATTTGATAACTCTGCACTAGTGCTGTTCATTTAAAGGGTTAACATTATGTATTTTATAGGCACATAGTGCGATTTTATGGCACAATCAATTAACAATGTTAACTTAAGTTGTCATAAAGATGCTACATATATCAAATATGGCTTAAAAGAAATTTGACATCGTAATTTAATGCTATGAAAATGGGCTTCTGTCTCTTTAAAAAACCCTGCTCTTTCTGAAACTTTAGGAAGTCAAGACAGTGCAATTAGAAATTCTAAATATAACATAAAATAAATAATAAAGCATAATGTCACTTAGTGCACAAAGCATAGAATTAGTTAAATAGATCCGCTCTTATGGATCAAGCACATTGCCACATTACCTCATCTAAAAAACTTTTCAATACAGTAACTGATACAGATAATATTGTATCGCTGCATCTCTAATCCAAATAGTCTTGATCAGTTTATTTGACATGGAACTAGTATGTTTCCTACTTAACATCTAGTCTGCAAAGTTAAGTCAAAGTCATCTTTGTGAACTACGAAAAAATGTTTCAACCTAAACTAGAAACAAAGTGTGTGCTCGACAGCTTTCTGAACATGCTTTAGACGGGTACAAAGGAGGAAAAAGGAAGAGAGAGAGATGGTTGGAAATAGCTCAAAGACCCAGAGCTTCTACCGAATTCTCAGATCTGTCAGAAGCCGAATTGAGCTCACGTGCAGACTCCAACAAGCGTGGCGGCGCTTCAATGGTTTGAAAGTTTGCTGCTCAATCTGAAGACACAGCTAGTACACGAACATCTGCTTTGATTCTCTGCTCCACTCATCTTCACAGGTTGGTAGTGGCCCTTTTTTTTATATATATATAAATAGCGCAAGAATTAGTTTTTGTTGTTGCAGTCCATCCTGAAGGGTGATGATGGTTTCCTCTGCAAGGATCGAGCAATGCGAGTCCTTGGTGGCTCACAAATTCTATCTTCTTCCCAGGATTGGTGGGATGTCAGTGCTTTGCGGTGTGATGTTATTTTACAGGCTTAGTACAGAACCCGTCTGATGGAAAGAAAAAAAACAACAAACTTGTGGCCACAATTTAATGTCTCGTGGGAGCGACTGGTTTAATTCGTGACGACGACTTAATCGCTACGACTTGTTAGGTTATGTCGTTCCCACAAATTGAACAAGTTGTCCCCATTTGTTATTAAGTTGTGGCCACGATTTTTGTTATTTTTTCCATGTCACCAGAGGGGCTCCATAGCTTAGTCTTTGTTTCTCCCAAATGTATTTCTTTAGAGCCTTGATCATGACCAGCAGTGGGCAAAGTACTCAACTTTAATAAAGGCATTGAGACTCATGGTCAAATATTACCCAACTACATGTAAAAGTTGCTCTGTCAAAAGTTTACTAAAGTTAAAGTACTGAGGTACTTTGAAAATACTCAAGTTTCAGAAGTACAAGGTATATGCTCTGTATTATTTTCTGACTGCTTTTACAGAACCTTGGAACTTGCTGGAACCGACTCATGATGTATTGACATGTAGAACCACTCTGATACGAAAAGTCTGTAAAAACTTCAGCATGAAAATGTATTTAAAAAGGTCAACTTTTCTCGTTTAAAATGTCTTCACCCTTCCACGTTTCCCTTTCTCCGCTCAAGTTTCTCCACCATCTCCATTGCTTCAGTTCTGTTTGATCGAAGGCAAGGAGCTCAGTTTGCGACACTTAACGAGAACTCCAAATCCCAGGTGTGCGCGGTCGCTGTGATGGGTTCTCCGTCTTGTGAGGAGCACACAAAGCTACGCTGAGCCTAAAGCAGGGGTGGTCAATCCTTGTCCTCGAGGTCCGGTGTCCTGAAACTCTTAATGTCTCCCTGGTCCAACACACTTGAATCCAACAGCTGAATCACCTCCTAAGAGCAGTCAGGTTCTCCAGAGTCCTGCTAATGACCTCATTATTTGACTCAGGTGTGTTGAAGTAGAGATACATCTAAAAGTTGCAGGAGGCTGGCCCTCCAGGCCTGGAGTTGCCCACCTCTGGCCTAAAGGAACAAGCAACGACAAGCTTCGTAGAAATGCAGCAGCGTCACAGGTCATGCGTTCCCAAAAAGTTAAATACTCAAGTAAACATACTCAAATGTACTTAAGTACAGTACTCAACTTTCTGTAATAGGCAAACCTCTGAGTCACCAGGTGAAGTGGGTGCAGCTTGATGTCAGCTGTCTTGTGAGGGTTTGCTGGGTTTATGGCTTGAGGGTTTGGATGTAGTGATGACAGACGGTCTGACAGGACGTAAGGCTAATACTTACAAAGGAAGTAAGTATTAGCCTTGATGTAGTCCAACACACACATCGTCTCTCACGATTAACACACACTGGACAGGTACTGCTGCAATCCATCAAAACAGAAGAAATTCCTGAACTTCTGTCAAAGGGTGGCTTACTCTGTAGCAGCTAAACTAAAACACACAACACGACTGACAAGACATCAGGCAACGGAGATGTGATTTAGCTTTAAGAACAGGAGATGTCAAACAGGCATTTTTACATTTTAAATTTGGATAAATAATGACACCTTTAATACAAAGGTGCATTAAAGGTGTCATTACTTACACTCTTCCCGACAACAGTCACAAACATTCGTGAAGACTGCGTCATGCTTATGACTGTGTCACCTCAATCTTATGGACACCCCTTCAAGTAAAGTGTTACCATTATATTTTTGTACTTGGGTATTATCAGTCAGATTTGTAAAAGTATTCATTATTATGTTAGATTACATAGAATTCCAGATTCTGCAATTGTGAGCAAAACCTGTGTAGGTATTTTAATGCTGCAGGCCTGAAGCCTTTTCTTTGCTGACCTTTTTGTCTGAGCTCCCTCCCACCACCTGCTTCAAGTGCTCAGGCCTCCAGCCGCTGTCCCCAAAGCTGCAGGTTAGACTGACTGGTGACACTAAATGATGGTGTGAATGTGAGCATCCATTGGTGTCACTCTTTGTATCAGTCTAGGGCTTGACTGGCGACCTCTGCGGGGTGCTACCTCCCTTTCGCTCTCAGTCAGCTCGAATTGGCTCAACGTGTTCTCCACCACTGCCGTTTTTATGATCAACATTTCCCTTCCCTCTCAGATGTTCGCAGCCGTTATTTCATGCCTCAGAAGTGGTGCCACAGTTTCAGTTTTGAAACTGAAAATCGAAGCAGAAGCAGTGTGTTAAGGCCATATGTCCGTCATCCATTTTCTTCCGCTTATCCGGAGTTGAGTCGTGGGGTCAGGAGCTTCATCAAGGTGGAACAGACTTCCCTGTTTCCAGCAACTTGGTCCAAAGTGAGACCATATTAAGATGTTATTTCATACTTTGCAGAGTTGCACAAGGTTGATGCCTTTGTTGCGGCGATCAATGGGGAACAGTGGGTTCACCCTGGACAAATCGATGTCAAAACAGTTGACCAAAGTGCGTCACGATTTACACCAACCATCATAACAAAGTTTAAAACACTAAAAATAAAACAGACATATTAAACAGAAAACATGTTGAGTACAAGTACCAGAAAAATAGCAGCTCAAGCTGTATTAAAATCCAGTGGAAACCGATTTTTAAAGGTGCTGTAATGACTTCCTGAAGGCGGAGTTTCAGGAAGAGCAGAGGTTTTAAAGAAACAGAGGCCCAGTTTCGAGGCATCAAATTACAAAGTCAAATTTCTTTTAAGTCATAGTTGATAAAAGTAGCATTTTTATAACAACTGAAGTTAACATAGTTACTTGATTGTGCTATGGAATGACACCAAACCCAGCGCCACTCTTCTTAATGGATTACAGACAGTTTAAAACAGAGTTTGAGTTTGTGAAACCTTTGTTGAGGAGTTTTACTCTGTAACAAAAAACCCCTGTAATGTTTAGTTTTTCCCAGAGACACTGTGAAAATCTCGTCATGTTCTTCCTAAGCCAGTTTCGTGTTCTGCCTCAGAAGGCAGGTCTCGCCCAGAGACCCACCATTGGGTTTTGACTTTTAGAAAACCTTCACCTTTTCCCATTTGTCTTCTTTTCTGCTCTCTGTAAGCGAATGAACTTTAACACACACATGCGCGCGCACACGCTGTTCTGCTAGTGATAAATCTGCAAGTTGGTCCTTCTTCCAGGTGGTGCAATTATGCCTGACAAATTTAGACCGTCTACCTGCTCGCACAGTGGTGACTACTTCCACCATCATTTTCTTCCAGTTGATATTAAAATTGCCTAAAGGCCTTGTTACCAAATTGACTTAAGCAGACTTGCTCTGCAGCCGATGGAAACGCGTCAGTGAGGCGTAAAAGCGGCCTGTTTCCGCCCTCGATTGACAGACCAGCTGACAAGAGAGATGACGAGCAGATTGGTTCTCTCTTGTCACTGAAACGTATCAGCACTACAAGTGGGGGCCATCTTTGTGAGGCTTGATGCCTCGCTGCGGTGAAAGTGAGCACCTGTGCCATTCAATTAGCTCGTTGGTGTTTACGTGTGTAGAGATCTGCTGTGGGCTGAGAAAGTGAAACAACCAGAGGTTTTTTTTTCCATTTGTGCTTACTAACGTAGCCAAAAAAACGGGAATCCTTCACTAGTCGGGAAAATTTGCTTCTATGCTACAGTGTGACATAAACGCAAGCGGCCATTTCGTTGTCGCTCTTGTGATTTGGAGTGTTGGGAAGAAAACTATGTGCTACCACAGCTGTAAATGTTACGGAACAGTTTGAAGGCATTTTCACAACTAAACATACGGTTTGATTGGGGACCAAAATTGGAACATTTGTTTCATTTTCTGGTGTGGTTACGCTGTTACACCCCACTGGTCAAACTATCCAAACTAGGGGTACATTGATTGCAGTTTTTTGGCCAATGTCCAATTACCAATCTTTAAAAACCCTGACCTGCCAATTCCAAATTTATCAGATACCATTTTTTTTTGTCTGAAATGTCGTCAACTCAGCAACTTTCTTGCTATATTTAGCAACAGCGGGCTGAATATTGTTAATTGTAAACGTGCAGATGTGACCTGGTGGTCATTCAAACCTCACTCATGGGAGAGCAGAAGAAGATGGTGACTGATTTTTAGACCTTTCCTGAGGTAGATAATATTGGGGGATAAGGCCAGCTTCACATGTAACTGGCCTATCACCAATCTCCCTAAATTAAGGAAATCGGCACTAATAAATCAGTGACCCCTGATCCAAACCCTTTGGAAAACTTGTTCACCTCCTTGCCTGTGGTGGCGCTGGACCAAGACCCACTGAAGGAAATGACACAAAAATCTCTGAAGGGTAGACTGAGCGCAACTTCCCTCTTCATTAAACGTAAATAACAATAAAGTGGCGGCAGATTTTAGTCGTTTTAGGGTTTCTCTTTTGTCTTTGATAACCATGAGCTATTTGTCCCAGTAGTGCTAGACACATGCATTTGTTTTGGTTGTATTTACCCAGAATGCCCGAGACCAAGGTTATAGGCAGACCAGAGTTCGCTTTTTTGGTTGGCACCAGAGTTTGATCGCACATTCAAACGAAAGGGACTTCCCAGGTAAACGAACCAGAGTTGGATTAAAGCGGACTAAACAGGGTTGGTGTGAATGAACCTTGAAACATCACATTCAAGGCAATTTCTCACAGTGATTTAAAAGGACACTTGTCGGCACGTTTGGGCCGCTGTAGTAAGTACATCACGTTCAGCGTATAACAAATCATCTGCATTTAATCTAGCAGGCCCTTTTCAGCATTTTACTGTTTAGTGAGTTCAGGACCTGACATTTGAATCAGGACATTAACTTATAGGCCAGCTGTGTGTGCCGCTCTGCCAGCATATAGTTTGACAGTGCCACAGCATGCTCTTGCTACAGTAGACACTGTTTAACAGCTGTTCAATTTTCTTTTTTTTTTGGCCCAAAGATCTCAAACTGCTATTTCTGTAATGTGACATAAGAGACAAAGCTTGGCAGGAACAGCAACGGTCCAAACATGCATTGCAGCAAACGGTGAGATGCAGAATCTGGCCTTTTCATGTGGCCGTAGTGCTGAGTTGTTCCTGGCTGACATCCCCTCTAACATGATCGCCGTTGTCATGCAGAACGTCTCATCTCGGTCCAGATTCTGTCCGACACTGCGGACAAAGAAAATTATTCTCCCTTATGGTCCTGAGGTCAGACTGAATTTGCTGATTCTTTCCTTGTTGTGTAAGCCCTAAGTGACCCATGCCTGGCACAGATTTTCCTCAGCGACATTCACCGCATTACAGCGAACAACAGGTACTTCCTGGGCAGTGGAAGTGCTATTCGGCTGCCCGCGACGCGCTAATCTGATTTAGCGCTTCCTGCTCCTCACATTTCGTGTGCCTGCCACCGGCGCCTGTCGAGAACATGCATCACGCCGAGCAAGAGAGAAGCAGAACCACTGACACGGCACCATCTGCACATGCAGGTAACAATCTGCGCCGTCCTCGCCAAGTCCTGGCCTCAAATCAGTGTCTTCCAGCGTGCGACTTATTGATTGAAATCTGCACCTGCTCTGAAAGGTAGCTGCTGCTGCTACGAGTTTAAGGGGAGGAGGAGAAATACAGTCTTGCTTGTCGCACATAAATTTCCAAGATTAATGGCTGTAGAGGCAAAAAGCGGAGAGAGTATTCAGAGACGGAGATGCATCGTTAAAGGATTTCACTTAGTTATGTCGGAACTACTTTTTTCATGATATTCAACCAAATTTCAAAGTAACATAAATGAACGTGTCATTAGGAGAAAATCTTGGGGGTTTTTTGTCTTTGATGTTGCTGTTTTGTCTTAATATTTTGAATCATTTCTGGTGCTGATATGTCTTGTTGTACCACAGTTTCTGTCCTTTTCTAAAACATTGTTCCCCCTTCGAAAAACAGTTAAAAAGGCAATCCTACAAAATTTTAAGTAAATGTAAAATGTTTTGCAAAATGTCTTAAGTCCTTATCAAATGTGTACAGTTATTTGATCCAGATTAGGATCAGAAATACAATTCAATACAATGAATAAAAACAACATGTAACATTAAATCTGAAGAAAATATTATGCATTTAAATGTATTTATATATTTTATATCCAGGGACATTAAAACATTATTCATAAAAAATACGTAAAGAAATAATCCACTGATTAGATAGGGTTAGGTACATGGGTATGAAATGTTAGCGGTTAGCTGCCACCTAAAAGGAAAACAAATATGAACCATTATCTGATATTTGAGTTACTGATGCTTACTTTTAAGACAAACTACTTCTCAGTTCAGCACTCCTAAGATCAGCTGTAAATGACATAATAATGGCTGCATTTCCATTGCAGATGTGCACAAAACTTTGTTGATATTCCACTAACGTTAAAAAAAAAACAAAAAACATTTTATGGTGTTTCTATTAAATAAGAATTGCAAATAAAATCACATGTGAATAAGATTGTCCATGTGATGACTGATTAAAAATCATGCTGTGCCATCGTTCTCCAACTACATGCTGTCTTCTTCATGGTCTGTGTCAGTGGAAACATCCAGCTATTGATCATGTGTTTCCATCGCAGTTTTGAGAAAAAAACCCAATGTTGACACGGCCAAAAAAACTTCACCTCATCCTAGCGCTGAAAGTTTTTATTGAATGAGTGTTACGGCTGCAGTAGGTCTGCCCTTTTTCCTTGCAGGGTTCTGGAGGCAGGCCTGCTGCAGGTGTTCTGTTTTACCCTGATTGAGGCTCATCTGCTTTAAAAGTTGCCATACAAGCAGCAGACAGGAGGCTTTTCCCTCTCCCTCCTCAGATCCCCATTTGGTTTGGTTTGTAGCTAATGGTTGGGTTTTGTTAGGTTTGTTTGCATTTGCTTATTTCTGATTAGTTATAGGTTTTGCATTAATCCATTTTGGTTTCTCATTTCATTTATTCCTTTTTCAGTTTTGGTTCTTTAGTATAATTCAATAAATTCAATTTTCATTTAATAATGAAATCTTTGTGTGGTGTCCTTAATGTTACCCCACCGAACGAGCCTGGTGGACGCAACAGAGTTTTTCCAAAATCATAATTTTTATGCCAGA
>CAEFZX010021584.1:0-19867 GCA_903066825.1 Alfaro cultratus
AAGGAAAGGAAAGGAAAGGAAAGGAAAGGAAAGGAAAGGAAAGGAAAGGAAAGGAAAGGAAAGGAAAGGAAAGGAAAGTGAGTATAGAACAGTCCCTTGGTGGATCCTTGGTGTGTGTGTGTTTGTAAGGGAGAACAAGATGTAAGCTCATTCACACGGCTCTGCAGCCATTCACACCCTTCATCACACAGAGGAGGAACAACAGCACAGCAGTCTCTGTGGATCTGTCTGGCTGCTTTCTAATCTGTCCATCATCTCACCTCGCTGTGTGCCGTTGCTAAAGATATTCTCAGCAGATCTGTGAAAACAAAGTCCCACAGAATCTCAACCTTGTTTCATTCAAGCTTCTGTCAAAAAAAGAGCCTTCAAGTCATTATCTATAAGCTCCCAGTGAAGAGTTGTTATACACTGAGTGGCTGTTATAAATACGCAAACACAATCTGTGTCCCCAGAAAAATATATATATTTTTTATTATTTCTCTCTTTCTGTTCTTTATTGTGTTTTGCATGTTTAAAAGAGTCAGATAAGTTATGTAAGTTATGCAAAATGAATATAATATGAACAACTTTGTATAATCTCTTGATAACCAAATAAAATAAGGTGAAAGCCCATGTGTGTAACCATTTCTATCTGACTGTGTGTTTCAGCTTGTCATCCTGTAAGTCATGTTTTTTTCAAGTTTTCCTTCTATCCGTCTTCTAACTCTAGTGATGCACAGACAACTGTCAGATCCTTAAAGAGAACAAAGAGAGAAGAACACCAATGTTTAGAAACCATGACCAGCCACGCCCCTCTCAGCATCAGCAACAATGCGGTTGATGGCGTGGTTAGCGTTACGTTCCTCTGTGTGCAGATCGCTGATTACCTCACATGGTTGAAGAACAAGAAAGAGGGTGTGAAATAGGCCCAGCAGAGGCCGTGCTTTCTGGGGAAGTGAAACAAACATCACTCCCCTACCAGTATCCTCAGAATATTGGAGAGCTTTAGTTAGGAGGGTGTCGGCTTTCTGCATCTCAGTGCCATACGTTAGCTGCAGCAGGGCAGAGGATGTTGAAGGAAGCTGGAAGAGAAGGGTCGTTGAAGTGCCTCTACATTTTACAGGATGTCCATCACAGTTCCTGCAGGAGAAGCTCTGAAACATAAGCAGAGACTCCTCACACTCTTCATGAACTTTTGAAATGCTGCCATTATGCAAATGACATCACAACATCAAAAGCAGAACCAAGAGGTATCTACACACCTTTCTGCCTCAAGATATTAAATGTTGAAAAACTGCGAAGATTGTACACTCTCTATGATTGCAATTATATTTTGTGTTTTTTCTTCTTCTAATTTGTCTATCCATTCATTGATTATCCATACCTGCTTATCTTCATTGGTGTCTGTCTCCAGCAGTCATTAGATGAGAGGCCGGTTTATAACAGGGCAACACAGAGACACACAGGACAAACAACCACACATGCACACAACTACACATGGACAATTTGGAAACTCATTAAGCTAATATGTAGTCATGTTAGCTTAACAGCATGATTAGGGAGAACATGCAGAAAGACCTCAGGCCAGGATTCAAACACAGGGGCTCTTTACTACAAGTCAGCAGTGCTAACTAATGCTCTACTGTACAGCTCTAGTTTATATTTGGTAAATTAAATATAATTATTTACACCAATCTGTTGAGTTACCTTTAGAAAATGAGTTATCTGTTTGCTGTTGGCTAACAGTTAAATTGCAATAAATTGATATGGTCTGAAAGCCAACATCTCATCTCAAAGTAAATTAAAGTGCACAAGCACAATCTGCTAATAATATTGAATTATTATCTTTATTTTTAATTAAAAATGCGGATTTGATCCGAAAGAAATGGTTAAAAACAATAACTATGTTGATCAGTGGACCAACGCTAATGTCACATACTGTAATTTAAAGCAATTTAATTTTTCAGTTATTATTGTAATTCTGAATTGAAAGGGGAAAATAGAGAAATAGCTTTACTCACAAATTGCACGTTAATGACATCTAAGTAACAAATAAAGAGGAAAAGAACATTGTGATCTTTCAGGCAAGGGGAGCCACGCTTTGCTTAACATAAAGTTGATGTGGCTCTATTTTTTTATTGTGGATTGGAGCGACACCAGGCGGTCCTGTGTGAACTCTTTGTTATACTTTAACCCACCACCAGGTGGCAATGTGCAAAAACATGCGACTCTTTCCCACACACCTCCGCTCTTGATTCAAGTCTTCTTCTCTTTGCCGCAGCGAACTTTCTTTCTCTTCCGGTTGTCGTCTGTTCGTGTGGCAGGTATTTATTTATCCCGGTGCTTTGAGCTTATTATAATCTTCATCCATCTGCTTTTGTTTTATATACTGTTGACCAAACATCCGCGGACATTGATAACGCTTCTAGTTAATAATGCAGTCTTCACAGTATGGATAGGATTCGACCCTTAAAAAGAGACAAATAAAACGTCTGAATAGTGCTAACATCTGTGTAGCTATTCAGTTATTCTCGACAGCTACCGACATAATACCAACTAGTTCGTGATTTAGTTGACTGTATTTTCCTCCTGCCTTCAGCCTGTTTATGCAGTTTTTTAGAATAAAACAAGTTTATTGATGGCTAACAAGCCGAACTAAATGTTTAATAGCAACGGACGCTAGCATCGCTTTTCGTGACTAATGGTGCGCTGGTTCTGTTTTTCTCTTGTCCGTTCTACAGATTTACCAGCGTTGAAATGGCAAAGTCTAAGAACCACACAACTCACAACCAGTGTAAGTGACTGCATCTGAATTTACTCGTTTATATTTATCTAGCTATGTGCAAAGAGCGGTGTTAAAACGAATGACTGTCCTGTTTCAACAGCTCGCAAATGGCACAGAAATGGCATCAAGAAGCCCAGATCTAATCGCTATGAGTCCTTGAAGGGGGTATGTATGTTCACCAACTCTGCTCTGTGTTACAGTGGTGCTTTGAGAAATGCAGTGTTCTTACACAAACTTTTAATAGCTAAATAATTGCACTGTCAGTCTTTGTGCATTGTCCCTTTGGTTTGGAAGTTGCATCCACATGTCCAAGACCTCATATTTGTCTGTCATCTCTGTCCAAATATATGTTTTATTTTAAAAAATCTAAATGGAAACAAAGTTTCACCTGGAAGAAGATAAACTTTTTAATGATACCAGGTTAGTGTCTGAATTGACATTTATTCATATACAAATAATTCAATTGGCTGCATACATTCCAAATTTATTCCAGTTTTTGAACATTACAGTCAAGTTCAATTTATTATTCTAATTAGTAGAAAACATTTAGAAGTGTTGAGTCACTGACTTGCAGCATTCACTCCTCCTGGATGAGCATGTAGTGATAGTTGAGAATCACTTGCATTGTGTTGTTGATTTTCTAGCAATCCCTCACATTGAACATGCATATAGTGACAGTGGAGAGGAAAACTCCTAACAAAAAGAAACCTTAAGCGGAACCTGGTTCATTACAAGCAGCCATCTACCGTGACTGACTAGAGATTTGAGTACAGTCATTTACTAACAGAAGTCTTTTAGTACTTCTGTGGCTTCATCTAGGAGAGAGAAACGTAACAGATAAACTCTGAGCTGGTTTAAACGGCTACAGGATGAAAAAGTTGCAGCGAAAATCTCAGCCAACAGCTTTGTCTAGGAGACAGAGAGACATGGTCAAGTCCATCGTCCAGAAGAAGAATTGGTTCAAATTTTATAAGTAAAGCCAGCATATTGCACTGATGCAACATTTCCTCTTGAACAAGCATTTTGTGATAATAGACCATCGCTTTCATTTAAAATCTTTAAAATGTTGAAAGATTAAAGAATGCTGTTTACAGGATTGTTTTTGATGAGTTTAATGCTATTTCATCTGATGCCTACAACTATTCAAAAAAATAAAAATAAAAATTAACCGAGAACCTCCGTATGATAAAGTTGACTTCTTGATTATGACATTGTTTATTTTGTAAGGGGCAGTTATATCGCAATACATTTTCTAGTATCATGCTGGTTTACATGCTTTTAACTAGATATTTGCACAAATGTTGGATAAAAACGTTTTCTCATTCGGTTGACTATAAAATGGATTACTTGCAGCTGCCAGAGGAGCTTTGAAAAACTACATTAGAAAAATGTGCTGTAGCTTAAAACACTTAAGCTCTGTTTTCAAAGGTGTAAGGATGTTAAAATGCAAAGGATGTTTTTGGATTAATAAACTTTTTGTATTGCATGTGTGTTTTGTGCATTTCTAGTGAAGCTGGTGTAGTATTTTGTATTTGTGCTCAGAATTTTTTAATCATATTTTTACTTGAATCTAAACTGCTTTACAGGATTTATTTTCATGAGCAAAATCTGTTTCCCCTGGATGTTTTAATGGTTTATGCTAGACTATTTAGTGCAACAGCTCACTCATTCTGTTAACCTTCCTGTTTGCAGGTGGATCCCAAATTCCTGAGGAATATGCGTTTTGCCAAGAAGCATAACAAGAAGGGCTTGAAGGCGGCACGGAAAGCAGCAGCTCAGAAATAAGCTGTCTGCTTAACTTCCATGTCTGTCATTGCTCCACATACACCAACATAATAAAGTAATGCTTTATTAACAAAACAATTTCGTTTTATACTTTGTATGTATTGATTATCCAGAAAAGGATTTATTTTAAGCCAGCATTGTGGCTTTTTGCTTCCACACCAAATTTTGAAAAAGTTTGGAAGTTAAAATAAATAAAGAATGATCTTTCTGTTCTGGAAGTGTTCATACATGGGTAATTTTTTGTCCACAGTGCTGTTATCTTTGAACCAGTTAGCATTCTTCATGGAAAAGGCTTTCTACTGGGGTTACATTAAAAAAAACACCATCTGTTAAATTTCATCGTTCCTCAGTGACCTAAAATCGCACACCTCAGCTGAATTGTTCTAAATGTACATATAAGATCTTTTATGTGCTTTGTTTTGTGAAAACTCTTAAATGTGTCCTGATGTAACTTATTGAAGGTTTGACAAAAAGCTGTTTCAATTGGAAACCTCTATACTAAATTCTTGATGGTCTCAGCTATTTTCACTTAGTGTAAGCAAGTCAGAATTGAGGATCTTGTGAAAAAAGTTGCTTAAATTGTGCAAATGAACCTGTAAGTTTCTCAGTTCAGCTCTCAGATAAATTATTTATTCAAAAGTATAAAGACATGGCATTTATCCAGTAATGTAGCCGTAACCTGGAGACGCCTAAATAAACATTGAAAGCAGTTGAAATATGAAAGCTTTTAATATAAAGAGTATAAATCTTTAATAGTAAAAGTTAGACTTACACCTAAGAAGACATTATTTTCTGAAACACTGGTTTTAAGCAAATTGCAACAGTAAATACAGTATAAAAAGCACAATTCTTGCTGAATGATCTTTAGGTTGAACTCTACATTTAATGCAGGTTCACAGTAAGTTCTGCAGAGTTAAATCAACACTATGCCGAGTCTATTTGGTCCCTTTCAGAATTGGCTCTTATAAAGTTATTTCAACAATAGTTTGAGTAGTTACAACTTTTTCAAGTGTTAAAACTACTCAGTTTCTTGTTGAAATAACTCTGAAAAGAGTTAAATTGACACCAATTCTGATAAGGACCAAATAGACTCGGCATAGTGTTCATTTAACTCTGCAGAATTTACTGTGTTCTTGTTATGCTATAATCTTTCTAGTCAAGATTATATAATAAAAATGACTCGAGTCCTCTTGTAAAAAAATCTACATTCGGTGAATTCAAAGATTTTTTTTTTTGATATTTATTTTACCTGCAGCATACATTTTATTTCTCCTGCTTAAATATTAGTTCAAGGGTACAAACGTTTCAGGTGAAACCAAATTATCCCCCATAGTGACACACTCCAGTTCAATGTGGAGAACCCAATGGTGTCAGTCTCAGAAGAGATCCTCATCAGATGCTCAAACCACCTTCACTGTGACACCTTGGATGTGGAGGAGCTACAGCTTCACTTAAAGCTTCCCCTGAATGATGGAGTTTGTCACACAATCTCGCTAAAAACACAATTGAGCTACCCAGTGTAGAAAGCTCACTTGATCTTACAATTTCACTAACACTGGGATCTATATACAGCAGGCCTGGAGTTCTGTAAAGCATTGGGTAAACTTGAATTTGAAAAACAAAGAAAATATGAAACGACCATCTTTACATAGTCTGCAACATTGTCACTTAAATTTCACCAAATATTGGTGTGATATTCTAAGTCCTGTTAGAAATATTTCTATCAGTATGCTATCAATGTCAGTTTTTACAACTTCACTCATCCCAGATAATCACTAAAATAATGAATTTGTTTTCTTAACTGAGGAACATAATTTATTCCCCAAAACACTATTCAAGTGCAAGCCACCTCTGATTGTTTATGTCGCTCTTATTTTGGTGGTGCTACAAACATCAACGGACCTTTTATTTTGAAGCAGTAAATCGGATCTCGTGTCGTCACTTCCGTCCATGCTCTGACTCCAGCTTGCATCATTTCTCGTGTCTCGGCAGCCGGTTGCAGCGCATGTGAGTACCTACTTTTGAAGTAAAGCAACGTTTCCAAGAACGCTGTATTTAATCATACTTTTAAGGGAAATATGAGCACTTACGAGCAACATATAACAAAGTTTACTGTTACTTTAACAACAAACTAAGCATCCGAGCGTCTACTTGCTAGATTAGCCTGCTAGCTAACAACAAGGATGTGTCATTCGTGTGAACCAGCTAGTCTAGCCTGTTTGGCTAGACTAGCCTGGTTTTGTGATTTATTTATAGACATAAATGTTGGTCTTCTTTTTAAGACTATGAATTTGAGTTCTGTTTAAAAGCCTTTTAGCTTGATATTAACTAAGGGAATCAACGGTGTAAATCAAAGTTTGTCTGGGAATTGGTGTAAAATATGGCTCGGAAGGTGATACAAGGATTAAACTTTGCACAAAAGTTCTTCATAGGGTACCTAGCAATTTTATTGGTAGAGATAAATAAAATTATAAAAACATAGCATTTTTATTTATGAAGAAGCAACCTAAGTAGTTATTTCCAATCTTTTATTAAGTTCCTAATTAACACCTTTGTGACATTCACAGCAACTTCTTACAATTATCTATATTTATATGCTGTCTTTATGCATTCCCAAGTAAATACTGATTTGATCATTCTTTTTCAGTCATCAGTCATTCAGTAAAGTATTAAACATTTCAAAACATAAAATTTTGTACAGAACTTAATTTGTCCCTGTCAGCTCACTTCTTCATTTCTTATTTGTCACACTGGAGTCTTATGATTGTGGGACTTAATGCCATTTTGCATTTTGTTTGTGAAAGGTGGCGTCATTGTCATCTCCATGGTTAAAGCATGAGACGTCTGTTTTCATTGGCAACGCAACAAGCTCATCGGATGAATCACCAATTCCTTTGTGTCTAATTTACACCAAAGACATTTTGTCCAGTGAATTTCCATGACCATTTCTATCAGTTCACCAACAACAACATGCATACAAGATAGAAAGAGTCAAATTATTATTTGATATAATTTAAGCTTTCAGTACCAAAGTTTTTAAGTCTTCGGTACCAAGACTTATTGTCTAAAAAAAACTAACTTGATGACAAAATAGACGACAAAGATTGGATGAATTTCCAATGAAAATATAATAGTGACACATCACTGGTGGAAGGAGCTACTTGCAAATGTTGACAGCAATTGCTGATGGTGCTTTCAAAGTAAATTGCAATGAAAATAGTTCATCCCACAATATACAGGTACATTTTCAAATGGTTCCAACTCTGAGCCATTTGAACATTTGTGAAAAGTTTTTGAGTGATTTTTACACCAAAGACTCAACTGATCCTTGCTTGTCAAGAGAATGACCTGAAACACTTGTGGCTGTATTAACTGAAGTTAACTGTAAAGTAAAAGTAAACAATATGTATTTCTAATATCTTAATGAACTGTTTTTCTGTTTGTTTGTGAACAGACACCATGGTGGAGCCAGTTCCTGAATCCATCAATTTTCCCTCTGAGGAGGAAAAGATTTTGCAGTTTTGGCAAGAAAGGGACTGTTTCCAGGAATGCCTCAAACAGTCCAAGAACCGACCCAGGTGGGACTCCTTATGATGGCATGGGTGATTTAATTCAGAATCATTTGACTTATTTTGTCCAAAGATTCCAGATTGAGGATCTATAGTAAGCTAAAATATTTTTTATATATTTCAGTTTTTATATATGACTTGTGGTGGAAAAATTAGAATAAGGTCACATCTGCTAGTTGTATTGTTATATGTTTTGCATTAGTTCTTGTATGTTCTCACTATGACAATGCTATTTGGGTTACATGTACAAGGTTGGAAGTTGTTTCCCACGGCTGCATGGGAGCCACGACTGTTTCCCATACTTTGGATCCTTTATCTTTGTATAAAACTTACGTGTAGGCGCTGCCTGGCAGAGCTTGCTATTCAGACCTGCTTCATTACTGATTGTCCTATGAGCTCTCTGAGTTGTGCACAATTCATGAATAAACCTGATTGAGTGATTTTACCTGAACAGTGCTTGGAAATAGTTTTTTTTTCCACGACAGGCTGAACATACATCAGTCTTTATAAAAATCCATTGCATGAAAGGATGGTTTGTGCTTTTGAAAGTGAGAAAGCAAGTTAAACATTGACCCAACATTAAAGAGATTGTTCTTTCAGTGACAAAGGTAAAATTTTAATTTAGCTTAGTTATGGTTGCAATTAGTCATTGACAAATTATTCCAGGTTTTAGGGAGACTACATGACTCATAGATGATACAGATGAAACCATTGTTACTCCTTGACTAAAACATTTTTTTTTAAACCCATGGTTATAAAGTATATTAAAATTGTAAAATTTATTAGTATTTGTGTGAAAATGTAGCTTTTTTAATTTGAAAAAAACATTGAAAACATGTTCAACTACAAAGTCTTTCTTAGCAGCAATCTTCATATTACTATGTAGGACCTAATTTTTTAATTTCTTTGTTTTATTGCTAAGTGAAATCCATGATATTACTAATATCTCACCAGGTACACCTTTTACGATGGCCCTCCCTTTGCCACGGGTCTGCCGCATTACGGTCACATCCTAGCTGGCACCATCAAGGACATAGTTACTCGCTTTGCCCATCAGAGTGGCTTCCATGTGGACCGGCGCTTTGGTTGGGACTGTCACGGTCTGCCTGTGGTGAGATTTTGCCCTCCAATTTCTCAGTACATTTGAAAAGTAATGTCCTATGTGATTTAATTGTTCTTATTCGTCATTACAGGAGTATGAAATTGATAAAACTTTGGGGATCAAAGGACCTGAAGATGTGGCCAAGATGGGCATTGCTGAGTACAACAAGCAGTGTCGAAGTATTGTCATGAGATACTCTCATGAATGGGAGGTGTGTGCAATTAATATTTACATTTAGTCCAGTCTATAATCAATATGCTTATATCTGTTACATGGCAAATTATTTAAATGTTTTCCATCAGTGCTCAGTGAGAAGAATGGGCCGGTGGATCGACTTCAAGAATGACTACAAGACTCTTTACCCGTGGTTCATGGAGTCAGTCTGGTATGGCTATCTCAAACCGTTGCATTTTTTTCTGTAGATGGTGTGAATTTAATGAAAAGGAAATAAAATCTTCTATTATAGTTATATTGAATTTCTTATTTTATCTTAAGTATTTTACCACTTAAAAACAGTATATTTCAGGACTTTATTAGCATGCATTACTTGATTTGAGCTTGATCTTAAAGGCAACATTGTTAGCATTCACATTATAACCCACTGATCTGTGCTGTAAAAAGCTAGAAAACATTTCTTCTTTAAGAGCTCACTCCACTTACATTTAAACTTTGGAAACTAATTGTCTAATTACCAGCTTGACTTTCGCTTATATATCCTGTCGTCTGCAAATTACAGCCGCATGATGCTAGAAAATAATGCAGCTGTGATGGCAATGTTCAATGTTGCATTAATGATAATGCAACATTTTTATCAGCAAGACTCCATAAAAATATGTGAATATGTTATTGTCAAGCAAAGTCTAAACTCAAAACATAGAATACAATTTTCTACTTGAAAATTATTTGGATATTCCATGCAATACATATATATGAATATCGTGAAAAATTTGACCATGTGAGTAAATAATCGAAGTAAAAGTTGTAAAAGTCTGTTATAATATATAGTATCTGCCTAATTTGTTATTTTATGTTTTTTTTTAATCTGGATTAGACATTCTTTTATATTTGACCTGATATAAAACATAAAAGCAAATATATTTGCATCAACTAAGCATTTTATAGATGTATATTATGAAGTGTGAAAATGTATTTTAATCTATAACAAAACCAAATGCTGCATACGTCATGTTACAAGCTTGTTGTCATTTCATGTTTAAAAACGTTTTTGAAATCATTTTTATTTTGTTATTTTCCTTCAGGTGGGTGTTTAAGCAGCTTTATGACAAGGGTCTGGTGTATCGGGGAGTTAAAGTCATGCCTTTCTCCACTGCCTGCAACACACCCCTCTCCAACTTTGAGTCCCATCAGAACTACAAGGTTAGCTCAAGTCAGAAACTCTTTCAGGCTCCTTCAACGTGTTTTTTTTCTGAAAGGGATATTTGGTCTATTTGACTATAGAAAATATTTACATGGACAATTAAAACTGTCACTCATTTTCTGTCTTGCTCTGAATCAAATGTCATCTTGCAAGAAGAGATGTATAATTCTTTATCTCAGTTAAAGATGCAGTCTGTTTAGCTTGGGAAAACAATAACTAGATTAAAAATGCTTTGAAATGTATCACCATTTCATAGAATTTAGCTCATGAGCCCATTTTATAGTTTTTCTGTGTTTACACATGAATTTATGAGGTTTTCTTTAATTTCTTTGTCAAAACAGAAGATGGTCAAGCCTGAACTCAAATATGCACTGATTTTGTAGTGTTTTATATTTGTGTTTTCACATATGTTGTAAATATCACCATATTTGTTTATTTTGTTTTTATATTGCATTTCTTACGCTGTTTGCACTGTCTTTGGAGATGGGTCTCCTTGACTAAAATCTCACAGTACATAAGTATAATGACAATAAATTTATTCATTCATTCATTCATTCATTCAAGTCCATATTTATTAGATTGTAGTAAATGTTTGCGAAGGATGCAGCTGCAGAAACTCAATAGCAGAATAAACTTGAAATGAAGTAAATGAATAATTTTTGAGGAAGTGTCTGTCTATTCTAGATAGATTCTTACATTATCTTAATATCATAAAATTCTACTCTAGATTTTATGAAAAATATGTCTGGCGTAACAGATTATGCACAGTCCCTAACTGGAAATGAGAATAAAGAACAGAACCTACTCATCCTCTTCTATTTCTGTCTGCAGGATGTTCAGGATCCCTCTGTGATTGTGAGTTTTCCTCTGGTTGAGAGCGAAAACATTTCTTTGATTGCTTGGACAACCACACCTTGGACCCTGCCGAGTAACCTGTCGCTCTGTGTCAACCCAGAGTTCTTGTATGTCCAGGTCAAAGGTGAGAGATTGTTTAAAGAACAAAGAGCTACATAATTTCATATGTTTTATCTGTATTTTCTTTTGTAGTATTGTAATAAGTGCAGGAACTAATGGCTTTTTGCTAATAAACAAATTGAGGTTGTAGATTTTTTTGAATTAGCTGGTCTGCTATTGTTTGCCTATTCTTTTGAACAACAACCTTAAATATACAGCCTGAGCTACAAGGGAACAGTTTAAGTTAAGGCATATTCATATATTCTTCACTCTTTGAGATTTTTTTGGACATTCCAAAGTTCAGAAGTAAATGAGCTTTACAATTTTCCTCCCCCTTCACAATTAGACACTAGTTTGCTTTGCTCCATAAGACAAAATGTAAGTAAAATGTGTTAGTCAGTGGTTGCATCATGACAAAATGTAAAAATATTCAGCAGTTGTGAATAATTCTTGAATGTGCTGCTGTATGTTCTTAAATTTTGATTTCACAACTTAATTTATTTAAATGTTCCTTGGTCCAAATACTTTGGTAATATTATTTTTAGTAATTTATATATAAAATTCTGATTTTTGTTTTTTCTACATTTAGTAGTGCTGCAGCTTGTTCACTCACCGTTTCTGAATTTGCTCCTGTTCCTTTAAGCCTCCTGCAGAAATACCACTCTTCTCTGATTGGATATCTTATTGGTCTAAAATGGCAGAGTGCAGGCTGTTTATGTATTTTTTTAATTATTAATGGCGTGTCGGTGTGTCCACTTAATATGCATCATGTGATGTTTTTTACGGAGGTGTGATCATGTAAAGTGAGACCTCTTATAAAAATATAAAACTTGACACACTACAGAGGAAAGAATGTGTTCTCATCCTCCCATTGCTGAGATGTTACATAATTTCTCTCACTGGAAGAAACATTTTTTAAATGGAACATCATGTACATCATATCATTTATTTATTTATTTGTGAATGCATAAATAAATAAATAAGCTTTCAACACAAGTGTGTATTAAGAAAAACAACAACAAAAAAACAGCTTCTTGCCTCGCTTCCTGATATGAGACAGAATTGCCAGACCTTTACTCCTTGGACTGATTTTTAGGGTCTGGATCCAGGTCTGTGTACCTATTACCTGGAAATGTGGATGAACCTCAAACGAGGCCACTTAAAAAAAGCATTGTCCTTGTTCAGATACAGAAAAAAACCCTAGAGATGTAGCTACTGTTTTCTGCTACCCTACTGCTGTATTTTTTTTTTCAGTTTCCTGTGAGATAACCGGTAGGTTTTTAAATGGATGACCTAGATTTCTGTCAGTTTGCCATAACCTGGTAGATACTGCAGGGGGCACTGTTGATGTGCAGTGTTTAATCCTCTCTGCACTGGCTGTGCTGCATGAGAGACTGCTTTGGAATACCAATGACTGTTCTCGTTTGGCATCGGCAGAGTCGCTTCTCTTTACTCCTTTTCCATCTTCATCCCAACATTTTTCCAAATTTTCCCTGATCGCTCTTCCCTCACATCCACCTGTTATTGTCGCTTGTTGTTGGCTCCTTGCTTTGCCGCATGTATTTCCGATTGATTCGAGGGTTGCCAGCTGCGGCAGGTCTGAGCTACGCTGTCATTTTTCACGCCACTGATGGGAAGAAACATCTTTTATTGATTCTGCTACGTATTGTCCCCCTTTCTTGTCCCTCTGGCTCAGACCGTTTGGTTTTGCCTGCCATACATCTGCCACACTTGCTGTTTTCACTGCCACCTCTTTTACATTTCCTCTCTGCCATTTTTTTCAACAAGCTTTAGTTTCTTAAAATGTCTGTCTCTTATACTATGCCTTGCAAAAGTATTCTTACTGCAAACTTCAGTGTAATGTGTTCGAATTTTATGTAATAGGTTAAATCAAAGGCATACACTACTGTGAAGTAGAAAGAAGATAATACATGACCTAATTATTATTATTATTTTTTTTTACCAATAAAAACCTGAAACGGGTGGTGTGCAGTCATATTCACCCCCTTACGTCAATACAATGTAGAACCACCTTTTGCTGACATTACATCTTCAACTCTTTTGGGCTTCGTCGCCACCGGCTTTGAACATTTAAAGCAGGGGTCCCCAAAGTCGGTCCTCGAGGGCCGGCATCCTGCATGTTTTAGTTCTCTCCCTTGCTTAACGCACCTGGATCAAATAATGGCTTGTTAGAAAGCCTAAGAACAACACTGACATGCTGAAAAGGTTGTTGGTATTACCTACCTAGACAGAGAACTGAAACGTGCAGAGGACCGACTTTGGGCACCCCTAATCTAACGACTGAAATATGTGGCCGTTGTTCTTTACAACAAAGCTCAGTCTCAGCCAGATTGGATGAAACTGTTTCCAGCTTCTCAAATAGACTTAGGTCTTCATTCAAGGTGTCCATGCAAACTTAAAAAGTCTTAAATTCATGTAAATAAATTAAGTCCTTCAAATATCTTAAATTATTTAAAAATACTTTATTTTGACCATAAATATGTTAATCACAGGACTTACATTTTTGTTGTTACATGACTATTTATTCTTGTATGTGTAGGTTTTTTATTCTTGCGTTACCTTTCTGCCTGGCAAAAGTTTGAGTGGCGCTTAACTTCACAGTTGAAGCTGCTGGTAACTGGCTCCCAACATAGCTTTGGTATGCTAACAAGCTAGCTTTTTTGTGTCTATCATGGGTAATTGCACATTTATTGCTAGTTGGCTGCACAATGTTTGTTTTACTACTGTCTCATTTCTGCTGCCAACCCACATGATACAAGGTCCATTGTGTGCAAAAACAAAAACTTGTTTCTTTTTCAACCTTGGGACTAGTTTCATGCAATACTACACTACTGCTGAAGAGATCTGAAGAATATTTGATGAGTTGCTGTTTATTGTAAATGAAGTTGATGTAAAAAAGCATTAATCACTCTGAAGAGGGCGTTATGTTGACAGGGGATGAAAAATGACCAGAGCTGTTAGATGAATGAGCAGATATTCCTCTTTGATAGATGGAAAGACTTGGATGCTGGGAATATTGTGTTAGTATATGTCCACCACAGAGATGTTCAGATAAAGTGGGAATTTGATTTATGCATTTTCTTATCTGAATGAATGTGGAAAAAGCTAAATGAGATAAAAAAAAAAAAATAAAAAAAATAAAAAAAAATATATATATATATATATATATATATATACCCGCATTTCTATACACTATGCCATTTATAAATCTTCTATATGCTTAAAAGACCTTAATTTGAAAAAGTAGATTAGGCACATTTCTTTATGTAACACATTAAGTGTTGACTTTATCATTATTGAGATAACTGACTTTTTTATTAATATTAATTAAAAAAACATATCCATCCTTATATCTGCCTCATTTATTGCCTTACTGGCTGTGCTCTTTGCAGGTTAATCACTGCTCACTGTTAAAATACCTACCACAATCCAATTTGCCATTTGTAATTTCTTCTTTAGAAATTCACCAGATATGAAATGTGTCTGTATAAATCCCTGGATGAAGTATTTCAGAACTTCTGATCGTTTATTAAAATGTGGCACTTTTAATTGGGATCTGCTCCGCTGCATCAGTCTGTATTTGAATATCGGTTTTCCTTGGCTCTAAATTATTAATGACATCATGTCCATTAAATATTCACTATTGACTTCTAGTTTTTACTGTTTCTGGTTTTAAATATGATATGTCTGTGTTTAATGTTCACTTAAGATTGATAAACGTATTACTAAAAATTATTGTGTAAAAATTGTTCTTCATATAAAACTTGCTGTAAAAAGTGGAAACCCATAAGTTGTAAATGACATTTTCACATTATTCTTTCAGATAATGCCACAGAAAGTACCTACATCATGATGGAAGCCAGACTGGGAGCTCTTTTCAAGTCTGAGAGCGAATACACAATTTTGGACAAGTCAGTAAAAACTATATTAAGTTTTTACAAGTTCAAATATATCTAATATTGATGTATAATTTTCGCTCTTCTTTGATAGAACTCTACTGTTAAGCTTGGTTTCTCCCCTAAATCCTACACCCCTAAAAAAGTTGAAATGGCAATAAAAATAGTTTAGAATATTGCATTAAATCACCTCTTGATAAGCTTTCTTGTTTTTGAGCATTTTGAGTAGCATTTTTTTATTTTTATTTTTTACGTCCTCTGTTCTTCTTTCTAGATTTCCAGGCAAAGTCCTCAAAGGAAAAAAGTACAAACCGCTTTTTCTCTACTTCAGTAAGGTAGGTAGGGTTTTCTATTTCATTTCAAATTTGCTCGCAGATTTACGTAATCTTTTTTTAAAATAAAGAGAACATCTTTTAACTTTATTTTCTTATTTCAGAATAGAGTCCCAATTAAATTAAATTGAAATCTCTCCTGAGGGAAATTAGCAGTTTTTGTATCAGTGTGACCACAAAGTCAGTGTGACAAAAATTTTATCTGTACCAGCACACAAATGTCTCATGGGACTCTTTGCAGCTGACAGCATACATCAAAAATATTTGTGCTAGTGTAGGAACCATGCAACTGCATGGGACATTCAGTTCTACTATAACCAGGCTGATGTGATGCGCTTATTACTCATAGTTAGCATAGCTATTTATGTGTAAATAACTGTTTGTAAATAGAGTAAATGTACTTCAGTGAACTTCAAAATTTGAGCTCATGCAATCACTATGCAACTATGTTGTGCCCAAGCTTGGTTGGCGTTGAGGAGAGGTAATATAAAACATGTGTCAAGGTGGTAAGGTCGAAGTGAACAGGTTTATTATATGAAACAACTGAAAATGAGGACAGGAAGCGCAACTGAAATGATGAAAAAAAGAAAAACAAAAAACAAATCTTTCTTAGTAAAGAGGGCTAGTCTAACTATTGAAAATACAACAACCAAAATACATCTAAACTAAGCTGACTAACACAAAAATACACATAGGAGAAGCACTATAACATTTGTACTCATTATAGTGCATTAACACCCATAACTTGCTGCACACTCATTGTTACTATGGGATTTTGCAACAAGTCAAATGGACTGGCAGCGTCCATCTTTCAGTGTTACAGCATGTTGTGCTTGCAGAGAGTAATAATGTGTGTGAACCTAAGGAACACTAATACAATACATAATAAACATGGTTGCAAGTTGTTAGTCACATGTGCGAGCAGCGCTGTGGCGCCTTGAAAAGGTGATACAGAGCTGAAAAACTGCGTGGGTGCCAGCAGGTATACACACCACTATGCTTGACAGAAAATCTGTGTATTAGATACTTTGCAACAGCGTTTTAATAAAATATAATATGATTAAACATCCAAATGCTTACATAAACTCTCAAAGTATGCAAAAATGCTAAATGCCTCTGTTGATTGTGATTGTTTTTCTTCTGTTTCTTCACCTCTCTGTTTCTTTTCCATTGTGTAAAATTCTTCCTATTTGACTCAAGTGTGCAGAGAAGGGAGCCTTCCAGGTGGTGACGGATAACTATGTGAAGGAGGAAGAGGGAACAGGAGTTGTCCACCAGGCCCCTTACTTTGGAGCTGTGAGTAACACTCTTACATTTATCTCTAGTTGTCAAACAGCAGTAGTGTGTGACCAAGTGCTCTATTTATCTAAATTACGGCACTTTCATAACTTCGGTTCCCTAAAGGAGAAAATTAATTAATTAATAAAAGTACACATATTATGAAATGTGAGGAAACTTTCATGCCTTGACTGACACCCATGAGCATTTAGGCAAATATTAAATGAGAACACTGCTTGTATTCAAATGTCCACCATCCATTTGTACGATAGGCATCACAGATTTGGGTCTCATTCCTCTGCTTGAGGGAACAAAGGATAAAACTGAAACTAAGCGGGTTGGTGATTGATGTAACATTAAGTGGGTGTGGGAGGATTTCCATCTATGACAGCTATTAGGCTGTGAATTTCTTTGACAACTGGAGATGTTCAAAGACAACAAATCAGAGCATGACTGTTGGATCAAAAATGTTTCTTAACTAAAGCTCTCTAGCGAACCTCCGTAGCCGTCATAGAGCAACTGAATTTATAGTGAGATTAAATTACACAGAAAGACTCCTGTAAGTAATTGACCTTAGAATAAAAACAGGGTAGAACAGGACATTTTTTTTCCTTCCACGTATTTTGACTACTTTATGTCGGTTTACCACATACAAGCTGCGATTTGAATGACACTTGACATGTTTTTATGCTTTTCAGTTGGACCTTACAGTATATTCAGTGGTGAGATTCACTTGGACTTATTTGAAGAGTCAAATCTGAAATATGAATGCATTTATTCTGAAGATATATAGTCGGGAAAAAGGCACTGCCCAACTGCGTTTTTCAAAATTTATTTTGTTATGACTAGATGTGAAATGGCCCAGTGAGTCATCCGTCTTGGATCCTGACAGGGTGTTTGAATAGAAATTACATCTAGAGCTGGGCAGTGCTCATATCTTTCGTGCAAAGCTGCTACATGCCAGCAGAGCTTGTTTTACTGCTGTAAAAGCTGTTCGCCTCAACAAGGAATGTAATGTGCAGTCACATGGTTAAACCAGAAAAATCTTTTTAAAAAAATAAGTAATTATGATTAACCTTGACATTTTGTGTTAAGTTTGAAGTTGGAAATAAAATAAAAAAAGTCTAAATGTAATAAGAAAAGCTGTAAGTGATGTTACTGTTTCTGCAGGATGATTACAGGGTGTGCACTGAATACAACATCATCCAGCGGGACCAAGCTCCTGTCTGCCCTGTGGATTCCTCTGGCTGCTTCACTTCAGAGGTCACTGACTTTGCAGGACAGTATGTCAAAGTGAGTGGCACATCATTCATTTACATGCAGATTAAATTCAGGGAAGTTTCACATTTTCTGCTCTAGGAACAGCTAATGCAATGTTTAACATAATGGCGTTAACATTTGCTTTAACTGGTAAAGCTAATTGCAGCTGTGCAGGGTTCTCATCTGATTTTTATTCTGAGCCTCACAGGGCCATTTTTTCCTTAAAGTTCATGTTGCAGTTGAAATATAAGGTAGTATTCACATAATTTAAAGTTGGTGACTTCAGAACTTGATGTACTGTAAGGAGCCAGACTTACATTTAAGTTTATTTAAAGTGATGTTGATCAGTTGTTCTCCAGGTTTTTAGATGTATCAGTAAGTTTTTAAATAAATGAAGACTATTTAAGTGATAAAAGAATTATCAAGCCTGAGGAAAAAAACAAAAAAACATTTATGAACAATATCTGAAAAATGTCCTGTGGCATCTGATTGTGAATCATCTTCTAGGATCTTTTTTCCTCAGCTAAGTTTTGATTGACCTGCAGGTGTGCTTGGTGTAGTATTCAGGCTCCAAGATAGATTTATTTTCTATTGCCTGACTATTTGAACATGCTTATTAACATGCAAAGCGTCTTTGATAAAATTTTGATCTTTTATTCTGAGGCCAGGTATCCCTATGATACTCCCAAATAATTCTCTTTGAACATTTTCTTATTCGATGCAAGGCCTTTTAGATACGAATCTCTTTCAGCTTTTGTGTAAGATTAATATTTCGCATCATTGCAGCTTACCTTGAATATCTTCATGGTGGGGTTTACAGTCTTGAACACCCTATGAATTAATCAGTTCACAAATCAACATCTAATCTTTTCATTACTTAGCTGGAAGAAAAACTGACTTGATTTCAGATAGACACCAATAACTAGCTCTGTTTTACCTGGAAATCATCCACCAGTTTCTGACATTGTCCTGAGTCACCTCACAGCATCTCAGTGAGATTAAGATCTGATCATGTATTTTATGTATTTTCTATAATATAAAATCCAACAGGCGGCGGCACCTCACAGGAGTTCCAGTGAAGATGTTTTGGGATTTTTAAGGTTTCTTTTAGCATCTTGTGATCTGCTGTCAGTCAAACTTGCTTGGGACAGCCAAGCGAATGTCATCCACTTGTTGACTTTTTTCCTGGCTGATGAAATTCTGCAATTGTTGTTTGGAATACCTCAGAATCTAACAGGGCAAGCCTCCTCCAAAGTACTAATGAACGACGTCTAATAACATTTATCTCATGTGATTTGCCTACATGTGATTTTTTATTTTTGTTTGTTTGTTCCTTTTTTCAGAATTAGGATCTGCAACCCAAATCAAGTGCCTCTGTCCTGCAACTTTTGGATGCATCCCTGCTCCAGTGTGTCTGTATTTTATTAAGTTGTGTTGAAACAGGGATGCATCCAGACGCAGGACAGATGCACTCAAGGACTTGGGTTTCAGAATCTTTTTTTAAATATATATACCATGTATATACATA
>CAEFZX010021585.1:0-18738 GCA_903066825.1 Alfaro cultratus
ATATATATATATATATTATTATATTTTTTTATTATAATTATTATTATAATTTTTTGTAGAACTGCAACCTTTGTTAAAACTACACCTATGTGGACAGGGAAAAGGAGCAGCTGCTTTTATGACCAGATAAATGTTACACAGTAAGGATGGTTCAGCAATGGAGTGAAACATTTGTTGAATGTCATTTTCTGGCTCACAACTTCTGTTAGAAAATATTTGACCTTTTTATTTCAGACACAAATACCCTTTAGCTTTTTGCCATCCACTTTAAACTAACTCTTGATGGAGATTATTTTTGGCTTCTTGAACTGGACTTGAGATCCGAATGTGTATCTTATTGATATTAACTTGAGGCTTCTTGAACTGCTGAGCAGTGAAAATAGAACTTACCACTATTTTTCCCTTTCTGATGCATGGAGTAGAACAACATGCAGTGACAAGGCCTTACTATTTTTAAATGTTTTTACTAAAGCATCCAAAGCCTGAATAGTTCATGATCACCTTGGTACATTTTCTAGATTTATATTGAATACTTTAAACCAGGAATAAAAAAAAAATACAATCCTGTATCATTTTTAAGTAAGTAAAATTAAAAAATGTGTGTGTGTATAAGAGAAGAAAGGATCATACCTTTTTAGTCTGTCAGTTTAACAAAGCATTGCTTATATCTGATTATGCTTATCCTCTTAGCTGTAATATGGATTTAAGCAAAAAGGCAAAAATGTGGCATTGCATGTGCTACCATTGAACAAAAATGATCAACTCTTTGTAAAATAAAATTAGAAATGCAGCTGCATGATCTTATAGAAAAACCAAAGCAGTAATCATTACTTAAATGTTGTTTCTAATTTAAAACACATTATATTTTTCTACTTTTTAAGCATATTAAAGAAAAGCTCACCAATATGATGGAAGAAAAATGTGGAATGTTTCTCACATTTGCAATTTGGCAAAAATCAAATGTTAATTTGTTAAACTATATTGTTAGAAATAAACTAAAAATATTTATTGTTTCAATTTAAGTTCTAATTTGGCCTTTCTAATTTTGATAGATTCCTTCTTTTTTTGCTGTGGAATATAATAATATAATATAAAAATATGCTGCAAGTTACTAGATTAAGGGAGCAGTTCAGCAAACAATGTCAGCAAAGGAAAAACATCCAGTTATGATACCTGCATGACTGATTGGTTCGTCCCGGATTCAGATTTATCCTTTATAAAGTTTTGGAAACGGTATAGGCATCAAGAAACTGCAGCTTTCCACAAACCTACTTGTAGTTATTGGGCTCTCTGTTTTTTTCCATTTTGTTTTCAACAGTTCCTAGTTTTACTAAGTAACTATGATATTAGAAAATAATAATAAAAAAAGACTTGCAAGAATGGCTGTAAAATGTCATCTTAACTGTAAAAATATGTAACTATTCCAAAAAATGTTACAACACTACTTAGTTATGATGCATCTTTAAAAGTATGTTTTCAAAGTGAAGTGTAACATACAGTATGTATGAAATGGAAATGTGAGGTATGCTTCTTTGCACAGCACATTCTACCTTTAGTTAACAGCATAATCATTTTTTTACTGTTTGTGCGATCATAAGTTTGCTCTCATTAAAAAACAATTATTTTCCCATTGACGTTTAATTGTATTTTGCATGAGGCTTTCATGTTCAAATGGAACTTTAACTGAAAAAGATGACAAGTTTCTTAGAATCTTAAGTATTTTGGTTTTTAAACAACTGGATCAAGAGCATCCAAACTCCCTTTTTTAGGTCTACAAAATATTCATAAAATCCTGTATTCTGGTGCCTTGCTTTTGTGATACATTCGTGTTTATTTAGTTTTCTGGACAATGCATCTGATTTGTGACAAAAAGTCGCTGCACATTTCAGGTCCTCTACTTGTGGCATAGTACTTTTTTTTAAAAATAATTTTGTAAGTGGGCATAAAATGGGCAATTGCCATGTTAAGGTTTTGTCTTATTTTTTATTTATTTAAATTATGTCCACATATTTACACATTAGTAATAACCTTGGTTAGTTTAAGGAAGCCTGTAATGTAATAATGCAAATGAACTCTTATTCTCAATCAAGAATAAAAGAAATTCTTCAAGAAGCCTTGTTGTTTTTCATTGCACCACATAGCGGTTTGACCTCAGACTTAACTCTACAAGCCCAAACGTATCGTTTTTGATTTCAATATTTTGCAGACCTTCGTGGCTTTAACAACGTTCACTTCCCTCCGAAACCAATCAAGTAAATCAATCGTTAAATATATTTCAGTCTCAAGAAAAATTCTAACTGCATATATAAAAACTTGTAAAATAGTTTTAAAAATGATAAAGATGAATATGAATGAGAAATAAAAGTTGTTTAAGTGTGCCATGCATGCAAAATGTCTTCCTCCACATTATTGCAGACATGAAATGTACATACATTGCATGAAAAGACGCAGCATGTTATGTTTTTAACTGATTAAATCAAGTTAAACTTTTATTTAATTAGGTTAGTTCAGATTACCAAAATAATTTGAAAGGATACCCAGGAAGGAAGATGTCTATACTGCAAAAACTAGATTATAGTTTGACCATGGACTGAGAGACAAATAGCTTAATTTTTGGAAAGATGTACTGGTCAGATGAAACTTCATCTACTGTTTAAGAGAAATACACATAAACTTCTAAATTTGAGGAAAGTAAAAAAACTGCCAAAAGAGGAATAGCTCATTATTTGGCAATATGCAAATTGGAAAAATAGTTATCCTACCCTAAAGGTTTATTCTAATTTAATGTCTAACAGGAAGAAAAAATAGATTGAGTCTGTTAATGGAGTGTATGTAAACATCAGGTTTTAACTGTATATGCAAAACCTAAATACAATAATAATAATACAAAAAACAGAAGAAATTATGTGATGTTCCTATAAAAACTGTTAAATTATTCTATTTTTTTACAAAGAAGATTTTTCAAACATTTGATACATCAGGCTTTACAGAGTTAACAAAAACACCGGAAACAAACATAGTTTTCAAAGATACTTTACTTTTACGAACATATTCTCACAAGAACCAGCATTTGAGGTGCACACACTTTACAGTAATGTGGATCAGAGCTACTTTAAGGAAGCTTGTATCAGGCAGGATGTTTAGTTGAACTACTTTAGTTTCTAAAACTGGTTTCTCTGAGGTGCTATAAGCAAACATGCAAACAGCCTGTATATTTCTAGCTGCTGAGTTTAACAGTTTTAAAGCTTGAACAAGGAACATTACTTGTACAGAGACCACAGAGAAGAACATCTCTACTGTGTTTCTACAGAGCATCTCTAGATAAACTAGCAGGATAAATTTAACAACAGCGCATCTTTGAACTGCAATGCAAACCCTAGTGATGTTCAAGCACGAAACAAGATACAATCAAATGTACGTATAACAGTTAGCTAACATGTTAATCTCTAACTGAAACAATTTTTTTTCCTTCGTCTGCTTTTGCGATGCATTGTGATAATGGACCAGACGTTTACTATGGTGTGCAAATGAAGCAAGATGTCTGCGGGTCTTCTGCCTCTCTGAACGTTTGGGGCAGCAGCCCAGCACAACGTTCATTTGGCCTTCTGTGCCTTCTGTGCAGATTTGGTGATTTTACCGCTTGTAGGGGCTTTCTTTTCCACACCTTTTATCACTCCCACCGCCACCGTTTGACGCATGTCTCGGACAGCAAAACGGCCTGAGGAATAAAAAAATCTCTGATTTAAACTTGATCCATTCTCAGAAAGGTAAAAAACTAAGATTTTAGATTAATATTTTCCTGGAGGCAAGTATTTTTACTATATGAGGTGCAATCCCTTGTAAAAGCATTCATGCATCTCGGATGTTTTCATATTTTGCTTTCATATTGCTCAATTTATGTTAACCTGTATATTTATTAGGTCATCCATGTACTGCAATTGTGTGCCTTTTGCAACATTTTCATGAGCAATGTTCATGGAGATGTTCAAAGCCAAGAATGTTATTCAATATCCTGAGGCTTCTTCAGACCTTTCCACAACCTTGTCTCTGACCTGCCTGACATATTTATCAAGCTTGTTAGGTTTGTAATTGTAACATGATGAGTAGTAGAGAACTTCACAGGGTATGAATACTTTTACTAGGCACTGTACTGTAGTACCAGACACATTATATTGCAGGATGGGACACTCACCAAGCGGTGGGTACTCAGAGAAGCTCTCCACACACATAGGCTTGCCTGGGATCATATCCACAATGGCAGCATCTCCAGATTTGAGAAACTTCGGGTTATCCTCCAGCTTCTTTCCAGAGCGGCGGTCTATCTTTTCCTTCAGCTCTGCAAACTTGCAAGCGATATGTGCAGTGTGGCAGTCGAGCACAGGGGCATAGCCAGCACTGATTTGACCAGGATGGTTCAAGATAATCACCTATGAAAAATGGAATAGCATTGTAAAATACTGAATTTGGAAAAATAGCAGCAAACAAAAACAAGAGCTTGGCAACAAATAAAATAGAATTAATAATAAAAAAATAAATAAAAAAAAAAAGACAGTGGCCTATATTAGTCAAGTTTTGGCTGTCCTTTTTAAATACCTTTTTACAAATTTTCTCAACTTTCAATTTACTTTAAAAATAAAAGATTTTGTCTCCAACCAATAAGTTACTAAAAGAGCAGGCTTGTACAAATCAATGGATACTGTAGTTACCATTTAACTACATTTGTCTCTGGAGTATTCCTTCAAGTTGAGCTAAAAGATGGACACTCAGTTCTCAGTTTTGGACACCCAGTTTTCCAGTTTCTGGGTAGCAATAATAATCACAGTCGTTACTAGGGAACAGACCTGGGAGGTGAAGCCAGCTGCCTCTTGTGGTGGGTCGTTCCTGCTGTCTCCAGCCACATTACCTCGACGAATATCCTTCACAGAGACGTTCTTGACATTAAAGCCCACATTGTCTCCAGGTAGCGCCTCAGTGAGGGCCTCATGGTGCATCTCCACTGACTTGACTTCAGTGGTCACATTGACGGGAGCAAAAGTGACCACCATACCAGGTTTCAGGATTCCTGTTTCTACTCGACCCACAGGCACAGTACCAATACCTGATGGAGAGGCAGAAAAGCAACCAGACGTTATGTGAACCAGGTGTCTAAATGTAAGCTGAAAAGCTATTCTTAAACGTTTGGAACAGACAAGGCCCATGGGAATTTACTCAAAACCTAATTTGTTTCTACCCTCCTTTCCTAAACCACTTGATAAATGAGGCTTTTATATTTTACAAATATGTTCTTAAAAATCTAAATCACGAAACTGCAATATCAACTCACCTCCAATTTTGTAAACGTCCTGCAGAGGCAGACGAAGAGGCTTGTCAGTGGGTCGGGTTGGAGGCTGGATGGCATCAAGAGCCTCCAGCAGAGTGGTGCCTGAGGCACTGCCATCTTTACGATTGATCTTCCAGCCCTTGAACCAGGTCATCTGTAAGAGATCATTGTTACTTTCATGTCAAAGCTGGGAAGAAAACAATAGCTTTTGGTGGCGAGTTTTCTTCAACTTTTACATGTGTCCCTGGTCCAACACACCTGAATCAAATGGCTGAATTACCTCATCTGTATTCAGTCAGGTTCTCTAGAGACCTGTTAATGATTTTATCATGTGACTCAGATGTGTTGAAGCAAAAAACATGTCTAAAAGATGTAAGAGCTCGACACCCGTGCTTTGCAACAGATGGAAAACATTCAAAAGATCTGCATCTCTGGTTCTACAAGCCTTTTCAGCATGTTAAACACACATGACAGTACAACTGAAAAAAGGGTAGAATAAGTACAGCTTATAGTAGGAGTTTTTCCCAGAAGACCTCCTGTCAAACTCACATTAGGACTGGGCTCCAACATATTGTCTCCATTCCAGCCTGAGATGGGTACAAAGGCCACGGTGTCGGGATTGTACCCAATCTTCTTGATGTAAGTACTGACTTCCTTCACAATCTCTTCATAGCGCTTCTGGCTGTAGTTGGGCTCAGTTGAATCCATCTTGTTGACACCTACGATGAGCTGCTTCACTCCCAGAGTGTAGGCAAGTAAGGCATGCTCACGAGTCTGCCCGTTCTTTGAGATGCCAGCTTCAAACTCGCCCACACCCGCAGCCACAATCAACACAGCACAGTCAGCCTGAAAGATAAAGAAATGAAAACTTCAGGGAGGAGCTGAAAATGTACTTCTATTTTTTTACTTATTTATTTTATTTCTACCTGAGATGTCCCAGTGATCATGTTCTTGATGAAGTCTCTGTGTCCCGGCGCGTCAATGATGGTGACATAATACTTGCTTGTCTCAAACTTCCAGAGAGAGATGTCAATGGTGATTCCACGTTCACGCTCTGCCTTGAGTTTGTCCAAAACCCAGGCATATTTAAAGGATCCCTTTCCCATCTAAGAATGCAGAGGAAACATATGAATATAAGTGTTTTATTGGGATAATTTTTCCTTTTTATATGCTATTACTACCTACATCTAGGTACCAAACTGCTGTTGTTGAGTTCTCCTCAAATCCAACAGCATTGGCCAATGTTAATTAATGTTTTGCTTCTAAATTAATACAACAAAAACATTTGTATCACTTGGCTTTTGGAGTCCATATCACAGAATTATAAAAAAAAAAAAATTCTTTTAGGGAACAAAAGTCTAAAAAAAAATTTTAATCTGTGACAACTTCTTAGGCATATCTAACTTTTTACATTATTAACACTGGTGATGGCAGCTAACAATTTTTAAATAAACAACAATCCACACTCTAACTTCCTTTTAATTTTAATTACCTATTATTACAGAGTTAAGTTCAATATCACAGTTAAATAAAACTGTTAGTGTATGTCAAGTCATCAAGTTTGTTTGTATAGCACATTTTCATCAACAAGGCAATTCAAAGTGCTTTACATAAAAACATAATGCAGTCGCCAATTATGAAACTGTTTACCAAGCAGTAAACATTAAATTTTATCAAATGCCATCATTAATATCATCAAGCAAATGCACATCAAATAATGTTGATCAATGTTTGACTTACTACTAATCAATCACTATTTTATGTTTGCTTTAAAAAGATAAAAATCAAGCCCCAAGTCTATTTTGAGCCAGAGCTCACTATTAAATTCTAAGTTTTATGCTTCTGAAGGTTTAGGTCTCAATTAATGTAATGAAAAGCGTGTTGAGATTTGTGACATAATTTGTTCACTTGCACACTGTTTGAAACATGTTATATGGTTTCTAAGAATCACTGAACTCAGATTTTCAGGCAACTAAAAGTTCTGTATGAATCAGTGATATTGAAGCTACAAAAGACTAATTAGTTGCTTGTCACATGACCTTTGTCCTTAATGCTTTAATCCACTTTTCTGATGCTTCAACCAGAAGACTCAAAAACTAGCTTTGGATTAACCGGGCTCCACTGAAATGAGCCGTTGAAAAGTTACAATGCAGAAAATCCTAAAAATGTTCTATTTAAATCATACCTCTGCAGCTTCCTTCTCAAACTTCTCAATCGTTCTTTTATCGATGCCCCCACACTTGTAGATGAGGTGTCCTGTGGTGGTGGACTTCCCTGAGTCCACATGTCCTATAACCACAATGTTAATGTGGAGCTTCTCCTTCCCCATACTGGCTCAGCCTAGAAGACGCTGAACAATAGAAACAAACCAAACATGTCAGAATCAACAACATGCAGCCCAGAAAGCATACAATCTCAGCAGTAAGACAATGATGATCAAAAGCAACTGAACTTTAATTTGTACAACACACTTTACTAATATGCTAATTAAATTGATCTGATCAAGCCAATGCCTCATCCCTCAATTTACAGTTAGATACACTGCAATGCAGATCTAGACATTGAACTTTACCACATACTGTATCATTCTGTGCATCATTTACTTTAATTTAATTAAAGAAGGAAATCCTGAAACGAAAACTCAACAGAAATTCACCTATAGCCATTAAAGTGAGCAAAGTAAATAAATTACCTTTAAATATCAAATTTGATTCTTAACTTTACTGAATGGAATTTTGCAGACATGCTGCTATCTTACAACATTGCAGAAAATGATCAACTACATTTAATCACAATTTAATGATGTGCCACAAAACAAAGCAAAAATACAAAAAATTCAGCTTTCATTTTTTAAGAAAAATTAATAATCAAAGCAGTTTATTTTTAATACACTTTTGACACTAGATATGTCCCATTAATAATTACAAAATCACCCTACTATATGTAACCTCTAATAATTTGATTTCATATTTATAGTTTTTTGTATTTTCTTTTTCATTTAACATAAACCACATTGCAGAAGTAAACTCATCCCTTTCTTATATTTTGGTACCTAACAATAAATTTTAATATATTTTATTATAATAATATAATAGGCATAGCCTGATTTTTTTAAATCCTTTCTTTTTGTTATTTTGATGATTTTTCCTCTTACAGGTAATTAGAACACAACATTTAAGATTAGAATATTACATCAGATCAATAAAAATATTCTTTAATGCAGACATGCAGGCTTAATAAAAAGTAAATTTAATACCTACCTAATGTTGTTCAAATGTATTTTTAATTGTATACCTATTAAAAGCATTTGTCTGTTTTATTTATAGATGCAGACAGTGCCAAAAAGTTTCCTCCAGCAATATCAGTGATTTGTTAGGGGCCACGCAATTATTTATACATTTAAGTTTCTACTCTTGTGTAGAAGTTGAAAGCTTATTTATCTAATCTTGTAAATGCATGATGCTTCTGCCACCGTGTTTTACATGGATAATGTGAACACCAAACACAGTGATGGAAGTTGACAATGAAAATGTTGGCCTTTTCTGACCAGTATAACTTCTTCCACATGTTTGCTATGTCGTTTATTGTATGATGCTTCTACCATACTGTAAAAAGGACTTATTGTAGTTTTCAACAACATCTTTCTTTGGGCTACTTTCAAATAAAAGTCAGATTTGTAGTGCTCTCCCTGCCAGGCCTGTCAGTTCAGGAGTGTACCCTTTTCTTGTCCATGTATCACTTTATTTTCCTTTAACAGTTACTGCTTTGAGGTGGTCTATTTGTCACACAAAATACAATAAGATACATTAATGTGTGTGGTTTTACTGTGACAAAATGTACAAGTGGGTGTGAGTATTATTGTAAAATACTGTAACTAATTCTTATTTAGCTTTCTCAAATTTGTTTCCCACTTGTTGATTTACTATGCAAGGATCAAAAAAAGATAAAATGCAAATAAAAATGGCGGACAGACATAATGGGTTGTGCATCGGCACTTAGCGCACAATGTAGTAGCACACTAAAAGGGAGAATTTAGAAAACAACACGGAATACAGCTGGTTGTAGAAATAAATTGAACCTCCATAAGCCTTTTTTGTTAAATGAAACAAAGAAAGTTGAAGTTTAACGGCGGCCACCAATTCATATGATGAGTCGCCGTGGAACACAAATCTATTTCACAAAAATACCTTAAATAGACTTACATTAGGAATGTAAACGCACTAAATTTTAAACCATGCCACTAAATAATTATTTGAAGACATTACCTTACCGTTGGCTCACTTTTCTCCGATGTGATGAACTAAGCTAACAGTTAGCACACGATTTTTTTTTTTTTTTTCAAAAAGCATTTAGCGCTACTCCTAAATGGCGCATGCGCATTTCTGAGTTTCATACTTGCTGTAACTGGATGAGGAACCAGAAAACATCTATTCAGTGTTTTTTATCAACATGTCTGATGTTTAAATTTTTTTAATAATAATAGTAACAGGGTATGTATGTCCATATGTTCCACTTTGATTCGTAATTTCAGATGGCAAAGCAAGCTATCAGTCTACAGCTACTATTGATAGATAAATAAAATAAAATAAAACAGTGCTGACTTCAAAACAGTGTGGACTTGATAGCATAGAGCGCAGCGCTGATGCAGTACTGCAGAGGTGAGGGCGTTAAGGGATATTTGGGTCTGCATGTCTCAGCATCTTCCCTGACAGTAACACTGCACTGTTTATTCTAATGTGACAGCAGCATGATGGGCGAAGAAGAAGCATCCCCGCACGACTTCCATGAAAAAATATTCTCAATTGAAACTGCGCCACTCAGGCCTAACCAGCCCTAGAACACCCCTTTGCACTTTTTTATGGCATCAAATTACAACAGGCATCACAGACACTCCACATTCAGATTCAGACTTGCTATGGATATTCTCCTAACACGTCCCCGACGTCAGCTGCCTTTAAAATGGAGCATGAAAAAAGCTGAATAAAATGTGCGCTGTTTGTATAGGAGTCGTTCAGGAAGCCATTACCAAACCTACCTTTGCCTGTAAGGTGTGCTCACTGGTTCACAGTAGGGATGAAACAGAAGATGCTGGCTTTTGTGCTATCCTGGGGCTGACGCAGACAAGGTACTGCTGTGGCAACTGCCGTCAAATGCGTCACTTACTGAAACTGCGAGGCTCAGCCACTAGATGGAGCCCCGCTGCCTCTCTGCACAATTTGGTGGCGAAAAGGTACACTGCTTTCAGTAATAAACGTTTTTCAGTCTGATTGATTGTTGGGTCTTTATATAACCCAATTAATGTGAGACATTTGTACATTTAACTGATGCATTGTTGGTACATTTAATTCTCCTCTTCTTCTAGTCTTGAATGTCTTATGGTTTTTGAAATCAATCTGAGACACTGTGTGTTTTTATTTTTGCCTTCAAGTCCACCCTGATTATCCACTACTGTCTTTTTTGATTTACAGGTATCTTAATTCTGCTTATCATAATGAACTATAGAGTTGGACATATCCCTTTATATAACAATTACAAACAATTCTCTGTGAAAACAGGTATCCATCCATCCATTTTCTAACACCCTTGTCCCTAGTGGGGTCAGGAGGTGCTGGTGTCTATCTCCAGCTAACGTTCCGGGCGAGAGGCGGGGTTCACCCTGGACAGGTCGCCAGTCTGTCGCAGGGCAGAAAAGATATGCAGCATCTTGCAGCATAAACTCAGTAAACTCCTCAAGAAGGAAAATCTGCTGTGTCCTTTCTTATTGGATTGTTGCGTCTTCTGCTAAGCCTGTCCATGTGAACACCTAGGTGTACTCCTTAACCACCTCCACTTCTCCCCTAATGGAAATAGAGTGTGATCTAACCCTATTTCTTTCTATATCTACAATAATCTTCTTTGTTTTGTTCAGATTTAAGATGACCAATCCCTTACTGTGAAACAAAGCGGCCCATTAGTACTTTGTCCATCTTTGATACACCTAACAACTGCAGAGTCATCTGAGTATTTCTGCAGATGACAGGACTCTAACATGTACCGAAAGTCTGAAGTAAATAAAGTGAAAAAGAGTGAGAGGACAGTTCCCTCTGGCCAACAAATTGATCAACAAATAGTCCCAATAAAGAATCTGGAAAGTACTGTCAAAAGGAATATGAGAGCTCACACTCATGTAGATGAGCTGAAGGCTGCAATTACAGCAAACTGGAACCCCTTAATAACCTGGTGAAGCCACGGACTTTTCACTTTATGGGACAACACAGTAATTCATGCAAAAAAATAATCCCCCAAAAAAGCCTTGGGGTTATTTGTCTACAGTGCATGGATGCTTTTCAACTGTCCACAATGTCTGAATTAAACCTCATTTTTTTCCTAAAGAAGTACAAAGTTTTTCTGAAAAACTTTTGGTTTCAAAAAAATGCACCACTCAGTGTAATTAATAAAAATTATTTATTTATTTATTATTTTTATTTTATTCTGAAATTAATGTCAGTTATCATAACACAAATAACTGTTACAATAAATAAAAGCAATCAAACTAAGAGAAAGCAAGAATTTTTAAAACCAACATGAAGAAGAACGCCCAACAGGTTCATTTTAAATAAACAAACTGTTTGCTTAAATATTCGCCTACGGCAAAAAAAAAAAAAAAAGAAAGAAAAAAAAGTGCAGTTTCTGTTTAAAGTCGTTTACTGAGGCCGCGGGCAGGTGGCAGTCTTGTTCCTCTAGTTAGATTATTAAACCATTGAGATGGACTCAAACCCAGATTAGAGTTTGCCTTTACACGTTCAGATGTTTTAGACATCAGTGATTGTCTACAAAAAGGGAAGAGACAACAGACAGCGCATGCGCTTCAGGAAATAAGCAGAAAAAGCAAGGGAATAAAATTTATATTTGTAGTTTTATTGCACAGGTATATTTACGTAAATGTTTATTATATAGATTACGTGGCATTTTGTTTGTTCTTATAAAAAAAAGTATGTTTTACCCCTTTGTCGCACAAAAATTGCGTCATTGATCACGCTCACTCAGCTGTCCGGTCACGCCGCAGAATCAGGAAAATATTACATTTTTCATTATATTCGAGTTTAATCTGTCGTCATGAACATAGAGCCTTTTTGTTTGGTGTGAGAAGACATTGTTTTAAGGTAATACACTTTGTTGACTTCTTTCCTGAAATGAAAATGCATCTGTTTCAGTAGGGCTCCTTATAGGCTATCTGATGCGTATCCTCATTATTACGCGTTTTTGTTTTCGTAGATATGGTCATTCTCAGCTGTAGGCATGCATTTTTAATGCCAAAATCAGTGATAGTATTTGTATATCCCGTCCAGCCTGTTTTGGTAACGCTCCTATTCATCGCATGAATGAGAAGTTGTGTCAGTTTCATTTTTTCCAGTTTTAATATGTTCTGCACATTGTATCTTATTCCTAGGACTTTTTCTTTTATCACTGGGTCAATGAAGCCCATCAGAGATGCTCAGCTGGGGGCTTTCACCTTCTTTGCCTCAGCTCTCCCTCATGATGTTTGTGGTAGCAATGGCCTCCCTTTGACACCCAACTCCATTAAAATCCTGGGGCGTTTCCAGATCCTTAAGACCATCACTCATCCCAGACTGTGTCAGTACGTGGACATCTTCAGAGGGAAACATGGTATGACTGTTAACCCTGTTAGTTGTATGATATATTTTGTTCTACTGGCAACGGGCTTTAATGTACTGTGTTTACTGCAAGTGTGTTACAAAAATTCACTGCAAAGCTTTGTGAGATTTGCAGTGAAGATTTCTTAAGAAGACTTGTTTATTTTTAGTTTCTTGAAGAGGTTTGAACTCCCGAAATATCGTAATATGCTAAGAAAAACTAACAAATGTTTTTAATACTTACTAAATGATCAACTAATTTTAGTGCTGCAAGTTAAGCAACAACAACAAAAGAAAAAATAGATGCATATGTATCACCAATTTCTTGTTGTCTTGCTGCATAGAACGGCTGATTGTTGTTGCAGAGCACTATTCAAGGAATGTGGGTGATTTCAGGCAAGAGCAAACAGCGAGGTAAGTTATGATCTAAATTCTCATTTGGGATTTTGACCAGACCATTATAAAACATGAGTGTGCTTTAAATCAAATCATTATGCTGTAACTTTGGATGAATGTTTAGGGTTTCTTCTATGGTTGAAGTTGATTGAACATCTACAGAAGTCTGTTGCAGCCTGTCAACAGTTTTTCTCTATAAGGGCCACTGTTAGAGGTGTACTGTCTCTACGAGTTACTGTGGACCTCTTGGCTGCATTTCTGGTTAATGGTGTCTTTGCAGTGATTCACAGTGTATTTATTGAGACTAAATTACATATTGGTAGAATGTATGCACTAATCATGTGACTTCTATAGGTAGTTGGTTGCACAAAATTATATTGGGGCATGAAAATGTTGTGCTCTTTTCCTTCTGCTTCACAATTTGTGCTGATTTGTGTTGGTCTATCACATAAAATCCCAATCAAGATTTGTGGTAGTAACATGACAAAATGGGAAAAAGTTTAATGAGTATATATGCCTATCAATTTTGTAAGGTAGGTACAATGTAGATACTGTAGCATGCATTAACTTTGTCAGCTGTTTATATTGTAGTATTGCTAAAAATATGTCTGCAAAACCTTGACACACAAATGCTCCAACCTTCACTTTTTATTTAATTTGTGTTAGTCCAGAAAAGGTACTCCAAGTTGCCTACGAGGTTCTTGAAGGTCTGGACTTCATGAACAAACATGGCTTGGTGCACAGAGCCCTCAGCCCAAACAATGTACTTTTGGATTGCAAGGTACTGTTGGTAACAATGTTTTCACTCCTATTAAAAGACATGTAAATCTATGCTTTAACATGACTTTTTGGCATCCTGCTGCCAAGTAGTCACGAATAAGAAGGCAATTATTTTCAAATATTTAAAACTAAACTGAATTATTGCATTTATTTAAAAAAAATAACATATTAAGATTTTAAATGTATTTATATTACCTTATTTTCAAATGACCAAATCAAACATAGATTTTCAAGACTAAGAAATCTATTGGGTTGGGTTTCAATTAAATTGCAATTCTGTTTCTTTAGGAGCCAGACTGTAAATTTTAAGTAAATAGTAATGGAAATATCTACAAACTCTCATTTTTGTGATGAATTTTGTTTTTTTAAGGGCAATGTCAAACTGGCAAAATTTGGCCTTTACCACATGACTGATCATGGGGCGGATGTTGATTTTCCCATTGGGTAAGTTGTTTCCTCTTTAATTTTCCCAGGTAGCTATGAGGCAGAGGTCAGAGCTACAATTCTGTCTCTCTGGTTTCATTCCAACCAAACTTCAAGAAGCGTAACGTACAGGATGATAAGTGTGAGCTTATATGCTGTGTCATATCGACTCCAGCAACCCATCATACCTTGCTCCAGAGGTGATTGCCCTGGGCTGCTTCCACCCCAGTGATCCATCACATAGTGAAACTCCATTGCCCTCAGGACCTAAGTCGGATGTCTGGTCACTTGGAATCTTACTCTTTGAACTATGTGCAGTAAGAATCCCTCCTATACCACCTGAAATATTTAGTTATTTTTTTCAGCTGGACTTTTCCTAAATTCCAGCTGCTCAAATAATGGTTAGTTTCTAATCAGATGATGTTAATCAATTATAGGGAAGAAGAGTCTTGCAGAACATTGAAATAAGTGACAAACTGAAGTTCATTTTAACGTTGGGTGAGTAAAAGGGATTTAATTTACCTGAGTTTAAAGCACTGGCCTTTTAAACTCAACTGGGCTTAAAATGAGACGTCTGTTTTTGCCAGGTTGCATGGATGATATTGTCACTGTCCTTGCTGAGGAACATGGATGTTTAGAAATCATTAAGGTAAGTCCGAGAAACACTCCATCTCTGCACCTACACAATTAGACAGCTATTTAATATTACTGGTTACCGTTAACAGTAGTTTGTTACTTTTGAGATCAGTAGAAAGCATGAGTACGTACCCCTATAAACATAGAAATTATGTGAAGGCTGGATTTTAATCTGTATGTTTTTTTATTTTACAAATTGATAAAAAGTTTTTTTTCTAGTTTTATTCATGAAAGTTTCAGTTTTTAATACTTGTATATGTGTTAAAGGCCATGTCTGCAATATGTATCCTTGTTTCATACTAGATTTTAGGAGCCATTTTTTAGTACATGTAATGAAATAAATGACAAAAATATATAACACATACGTTTTTAGATGTAATCATCCTTATTCTGTAGAATTAAAGAAACCTTCTGAACTGATCAATCCTATTTATCCTATTGATTCACTTTCCATTTCAGGTATATAAATATACATATTGACTGTGTTGATGTATTGAAAATGGAACCTTTTGAGATAACTTGAATGGGGAAAGTAGCTGATCATCACATTTATGACGTGTTCACAGGAGCTGCCTGAGAATGTTGTTGAATTATTAAGGAAGTGTTTGACCTTTCTTCCATCCAAAAGGTAAATATAGTGTTTGCTACAGATTTCCCCTACATTTATTCACTCCACTGGTGAAAATATGTTTTGTATATTATGTTATTGTTCGTTGATTAACTTTAGCCACACTTTCCTCAATGTATTGAAGAACTCTGTAGGATATAAAGTACAGATATGCAAAACTCAATTAGCGTGAGTAACTTCCTGCCTCTCACCACAAGATGTCAGTCAAGACACAAAACTGAAGTTGTTGATCTTATTTATTGAAGTAAAGTGAAAATTACAATCAGGTACTTTGGAATTGCAAAGGAAATCAAATAAATTCAAGATTATCAAAATTTTATTTATTCAAGCATATGTCCCTAACCTTTTACTATTTCTTTTTCATTTGATAAGTGTATCAAATTGCAGTTAGATTTTGTGTTTATGGTCCAAAAACAATTGTATTGCATCCACTGGTTAAAAAAACTGATTTTACAGTATACGACTGTAAAATCATATATACAGTATACAGCTGTATACTGTATATCAAGGGAAGATTGACCGATTTTGATTTCTGGCTGATTCTATTGGTACATCTCCATTTGTGTCCCTTTACTCCATGTGTGGATGTGTGTATGAATGGGTGAATGTAGTGTAAAGAGCTTAGCAATCCTTAGACTTGATAAAGCGTGATACAAATGCAGGCCATTTACCATTTAACCGTTTTCTGCTTTTTGTTACCTGAAGGCCAACCCCTGCTGAGCTGCTTAGAGACCCTGTTTTTGATGGCATTTCTAGCCACTATTCACCCTTCCAGAAGCCTGTCAGTTTGTTTTCATCTTCTTTGCGCTGTGCACACCTAGAGCTTCCAGATGACATCAGTGATCTTTGCAAAGGTCTCCTTCAAATATTACCTGATCTTTAGTTTGATTAAATATCTCTTTTTCTAGACCTGAAACAGTTTCTACTTACAAGTACTTGAGCTTTTGTCTGTGTGTAATCCTAGATGATGACGAGGATTACTTGTCAGAGCGCGGCATAGATGAGGTGTACCATCTATGGTGCCTCGCAGGTGGAGACCTGGAGAAGGAGCTTACCAACAAGGAAATCATCCAGTCTAAGCCGCCAATCTGCACATTGCCCAAGTACATCACATGCACACAGACATGCACTGAATCAGATGACGGATGTCTGAATATATGCACATTTTTAATCATGTTATGGCCTATTTAGAATGCTATATCTACATGCTCTTATATTTTGTTTTAGGTTTGTCTTGGAGGATGGGGAGTCATTTGGCCAAGGGAGAGATCGAAGCTTCCTGCTTGATGACACCACAGTGACGTTGTCTCTGTGCCAACTCAGAAATGTAAAGCGGTTTGTGTACTTTACTACATTAAGATGCGAGTTTGGATAATCATATGACTGGAAAAAATGTTGACAGTAAAAGACACAAAGAAAACGAATGGGGAAAAAAATACAAACAAGTGTGTCGCCAATTTTAATTTTTTCTCTTTTTCAAGATAAAATACTTGTAACAGTCAACTTCAATAAATTTCACAAACAAGAACTAAGAGCTTAGTGTAATTTCTAGAATCCTAAAAATGTATAAAAATATACTTGCCGCCTTAACTATATACATATGTGTATTTTATAAAATGAATGAACATAAACCTCCTCTAAAATTTTGATAAATACCTATTAGCAAGACCCAGAGAATGAACACACTTTTGTAGACATCAACAAGATATGGGTATTATTTTTGCTGGAATTTTGATTAGAAATGGTAAAATTCATTCAAATTGCATGATTTTTCTTGGAAAATATATAATGTAGGAATATTCCCTATAATTTACTTAACAGTTTCGAAGCAAGAGGTGTGAGAAGGAGTCTTATTTGTGCATCCCAAATCCAGTTTTGATCAGTATCTGGGACATATTGTCCTGAATCCATTCGTGTCCAAATAACAGCCATCTCCCTCTCATAAAAATAAATTAGTTTGGATTAGAGCCATAATAAAATGAAAGCAGCTGCAACACCAGTCTCATTATCCACACTGAACAGACATTTGCATTGGAATGAAAGGAGGGTGCCAACCAAAAAACAAGCTGCTGCTTAAAATTGATAGATTAAATATTGGATAAAATATGCAACACAGACAGGTCAAATGCCTTTCAGACAAAAGTCTGGTGATCAGATGAGACAAAGATTGAAATGTTTGGCAACAGTGACAGGAAGGATGTTAAGAGGAGTAAAGGTAAGGTTGTGGCGGCAGTATGCTAAGGGTTGGTTTTGCTGCTTGTAGGACTACCTACAAATTAGTCAACTTTATGTTAAATAAACAGACAGACATTTGAAACCTGGAAAGGGTTGAGTGTTGCAACAGATCAAATATCCTAAGCATGAACAAAAACTTGGTTGTAATGGATAAAGCAGGCAAACTTCAAACTACTGTAATAGTGCTCGCCTCAACCCTATTCAAAATTTGTTGACTATAATTTAGTGGTAGCTTTGCAACAGGAAACCAACCATAAATAAATAAACTAAACCATAAAAAGATTCAGACGATTGCTGATGACTTCGGCTTTATGGATATACTCGAGACTTTTTTTCTGTTAAAATTAGTGATGAATCCACAATAAATTCAAACATGTGCATCCATTTTTTTACATCACTAAAACTATTTGTTGCTAATTATGTAACCCTGAGAAAAATTCCCTCAAACTGATCCTTCAAGGGCCAAAATAAATAAAAAAAATAATTCACAGTAACTCAATATTTAAAATGAGCAATTCAGTTACATTTACATTAGATCATAATATACAATTATTTTACAAATTTTGAATTTAACAAAAGGCATATTTTCTTCTGAGTGTCCATATTATATATATGTACAGATGTGCCAAACTGAAGATCAATGGGCCCTTTATTTTAAGCATAAATGAGAGGCAAGCACATGTGTG
>CAEFZX010021586.1:0-19469 GCA_903066825.1 Alfaro cultratus
GGGCGCACCGTCAACGTAAAATCCGCCACATGGAAGGTAAAGCAAAGAGAAATATCTGCAGAAAAGCATTAAAGATTAGATTAAATGATTAGATTTCAAAAAGGAGGATTTTAACAAAGCTTCAGGTTAAAGTGGTAACTCGGTTATCCTCTCAATAATCACATTAAGCGTTCAAAAAGTGCTTTGAAGCTTTTCTGTTTCACTGCAGCTACCATGGCTGCAAAACTGGAGCTGCATAACAACCAGAGGTGGGTAGAGTTCCCAAAAGTACCCAAGAAACAGAAAATACTGCAACATATCTTTACTAAAGTAAAAGCAAAAAGTAGCCGAGCAAGAAATTACTTAAAAATAAAAAAATATTCTGTAAAAAGTCTATTAAAGTACTGAGTAACTGATCAAATTATCGATCATTTCATGTTTAAAAATTACCCAAATATAAAGTTAAGTGGAAATTTTGGTATTTCAAATATCAAAATGACAAAAATTTATATAAATACCAAAATCAGGCTAAAGGTTTTTCCAAATCACTTTCTTTTAGTAAAAAACGTCAAAACTTTAAAAACTGCAGGTGTGTGTCTGGTGAATTTTTGTTTAAACATGTTTGTTTTTCATTCAGTGGATAGAAAATCCAGAAATTTTACTCAAGAGAAGAAATACTTCATAGTAAAATTACTCAAGTACATCATAGAAAAGGTAATTTTTTCAGAAAAGTTACTCAAGTGGATGTAACTAAATGTATATAGTTCCAACACAAAACCTGATGATGTGAAACTGTTTTATTTGTGGTGAATATGAATTAAGTTTTATAAAACATTCTGGAGCTGAACGGCTTTAATAAGAAACTTTCTGCAGATTGAGTTGCTGCTCTCCATGTCTGTATGATAACTGGGGGTTTTTAAGGTTATTTTCAGTAGAAATGATCATTTGTTATAGCTGATCAATACTTATTGGCACTTTTTGAAGGATTGTATCTAAACATGTTTTAACTTAATTCCTTTTACATAAGAACATAAGTGAATTCCTGATGATTTATTGCAAAATGAAACACTTTTAACATCAACATGTGAAAAGTTCAGTCATTTCTGCTCAACTTAAAATCATTACAGTGTAGAACAAACATGTTGACTATTTTTTTGATTGGAAAGCAAAAGTTGATTAGTGAAAGATTTTTATTTTCACTGAATTTGAGGCAGACGAAGCTAAAATTATGCTGCAAGATTTGAGCAGAACATGTTTACATTTTTTTTTTGTCTTAAGTGAAAAATATGTATTTGTTTTTACAGTTTTGACTTAGTTACTTCTCTAGGTGTGGTGGTGTTTACATTACATTTTTATTAGTCTGCATACTCCAGTTTAGCAATTAATCAATTACAAAATTAGTTATTTCAATAATCAATTAATCAGATTAATCGTTTCAGTCCTAATCGAAACTTTTTCAAACATTACTTTAAGTACTTCCAGACTTTTGACCACTTTGAAAGTCGTCCTAACCGGCTCATTTATTCGTCATGTTTGTTTTGAAACTGTTTGTCAGGAGAAATCTTTGATTTTCCTGTCCTGACTGTGCTTTTCTGCAGGTGCTGCATTGTTCGGGTCACGTGCGCGTCCACAGCAGCGAGCAGAGCGCCGACGGCCACAAGGAGCCGCCGGTCCCATACCTGGTTCTGATCTGCGACCCGATCCCTCACCCATCCAACATCGAGGTTCCTCTGGACACCAAGACCTTCCTCAGCCGCCACACGATGGACATGAAGTTCACATACTGCGACGAGAGGTCAGGCCTGTATCTAGTATGGTCCGGTAGCGACATCTGGTGCCTAGTGGCGGTACTGCAACATGTGGTTTGTTTCCAGGATCACTGAGCTCATGGGTTACGACCCAGAGGACCTGCTGAACCGCTCTGTGTACGAGTACTACCACGCTCTGGACTCAGACTATCTCACAAAGACTCACCATCACTGTAAGCTCAACAAAAACATCCACTTCTTATCAGCTTTTTAATTTATTATTGTTATTTATTTGATTTTTACTACGGACTATCAGAGCCATACTCGGAGAAAATTAAAAAATTCAGGAATAAAGATATATCATGCAATAAGTCATACTTTGAGAATAGTATAAATAATGAGAGAGTAACGTCGGAATAATAGAATAAAGTCGAAATAATGAGAGAATAAAGTCAACAAAAATACGAGAATAATGTCTACAAAAATATCAGAACTCCAAATATTTAAAGATTAGTCACAATAGGAGAGTAAATTCGCATTAATAAAAGAATGAAGTCAAAATAATATGAGAGTAAAGTTATATTACAAGAAAGGCGTTGTATTATGACTTTATTCTCACAATGCTGTTTTTATTCTTGTGAGTTTATTTTTGTGATTTTTAAAATTATTAACATGGCTTTAATACTTCATAGTTTTTGAACATGTAACAATTTATACAGTCTTGTACAGAGAAAGGATAAATAAGTTACATAAACATATCAAGTTTAGGGATGAGGTAGTACAACTTATGATGTACTACCTTATGATGTACAACTTAATATGTCCCTCACATATTTTAATCCAGTAATTACTTTATTCTGCTTCCAATGTTATGAGAAAAATCCCTTACGAGTTCTAGCTGAAGTTATGCAATTCACATATTTATTATTTATATTTTCACTTTAAAGTCTCAAATCTCCCACATTAATAACAGAATACTCCTTAGTACCAGAAATAATAAAAGTCACACCAGTAATGATGATAATTTCAGTCTAATGTCCATTTATGACCTTGTTTTTGTTCCAGGATTTGATGTTTATGATAATTTATAATCTAGATCTTGTTTTCTGTTAGTGTTTGCGAAGGGCCAGGTCACCACAGGTCAGTACCGGATGCTGGCGAAAAGAGGCGGCTTTGTGTGGGTCGACACTCAGGCCACTGTCATCTACAACAACAAGAACTCGCAGCCTCAGTGCGTCGTCTGCGTCAACTTTGTGCTCAGGTACCTAAAAGACTTCAAACCTGGCAGATTTTAATTTGAAAAATGCAGCTAGAGATGAAGCTCAGTTTGGTTTGATCTTTCTGTCCTACAGCGGGATCCAGGAGGAGAAACTGATCCTTTCTTTGGAGCAGACACAAGAGATGAAGCCGGTGAAGAAAGAGGAGGAAGAGGAAGAGGAGCAGCAGGACGAAGTCGAGGCTGAAGTGAAGAAGAGCGAGGCAGTCCAAGCGGACGATGAGGAAGAGAAGGAGACCCCGGAGCAGAAGCTGCACCTGAACTTCCAGGATCTGGTGATTAAGCAGCAAGAGCAGGATTGTCTTTACAACCTGCTGAAGGAGCATCCAGACGCCCTGATGCTGCTGGCGCCTGCAGCCGGGGACACCATCATCTCCCTGGACTTCAGCCGCCCCGGTTCGTAGTCACATTTACTGCTGAAACGATTCATCGTTTATTGGGGAAAAAAATTCAACTACTTTAGCAATCAGATAATCGTAAACTGGAGTATACAGACTTAAAATAACAGGTAATCTGCTGAAAAAACAACGCACTTAAAGCGTAATTAAGGTAATTAATTAAGTCAAAGCTTTACAAAATCCTGACTTAAAAAATTTTAAAATATAGTTTGAAAGGAAATTAAAACAAAATATTTTTTTCAAGTAGAAAAATTATTTAAAAAATAAAAATAAAATTACATTTCAGGAGGGAATCTGAAACTAATGTATCAATTTTTCCACTCTAGTATTGATCCAATACCGATACTGATTTGGTATCAGTATTTTGGATCTATTCGTCCACCAGTAAAAATATTCAGAAACAAACTTCTTTTAATCATCTTTTGCGTCCAATTATTAAACAGTTAATCAAAAACCTAAAAAAATACTTTACACAAGTTGAGACAAGTTTATTTTAGCTGCAGATGTGCAACTAATCAAACGTTCGCTAAAGTAATGCTACATTATTACTATTTTATGTAATAAATGTTTTTCATATTTAAAAAATGAATAGAATTGTTTATTTTAATGTATTTCTGGTATTGCATAAAATAAGCTTACGTGGTTAAATTAAAAGGTCAGCAGGATTTGCCCATTTTGATTTGATTAATCAATCAGAACAATCAATTAATTATTAGTTTTATAAATGTAGTTGTACACACATTATCTATGTTTGCAGTACTGCAGTTCCAGCTGAAGCGATTAATAGTAGTGAATCAATTATTGAAATAATCGTCAACTAATTTATCGATTAATTGTCAACTGGAGAATACAAACTCAAAAAGGTAATTTTCTGAAATTATTTGAGTGGATCTGTTAATGTATTTCTAACATCACATGAAAAAGCTTAAGTGGTCAAATGAAAATCTGCAGAATTTGTTATCTAACTAATCGTCTTAATAATCAATTACTAAAGTAACAGTTTGTTGCACAGCGTGACTGTTTACAGTCTGGTTAGTTAAAACAATCTGATCATTTCAGGCACAGAGTCAGAGACTCACCTGCTGAAGGACGTCCCTCTCTACAACGACGTGATGCTGCCCTCCTCAGGCGACAAGCTGCCGCTGCCTCTGTCTCCTCTGGCGCCCACCGAGCCGCTGGAGCCCGCCAGCAGCTCCGCTGAGGAGGCAAAACCTGACAGCTTTGCTCCGGCTCTGTCCTCTAAACCCCCCAACAAACCCTCAGAAGTACGACTGCGACTTCTTAAAGTTCTTCCTAAGCCTCATGTTGAACGGGAACTGACCTGCAGGCGTTTCTGTTTAGGTTGACAATCCTCTGGGCTTCTCTTTCCCAATGGAGACAGAAATGAACTCTGATTTTAAACTGGACCTGGTGGAGAAGCTGTTTGCCATCGACCCAGAACCCAAAACTCCCTTCAACACAGAGGTAAAGATCAGGAGATTCTGTGGTTTTTTTGCTCCTTATTTCAGGTAGAATTAAGAAATTATAAACAAAATGTGTAGGGCTGAAACAATTAATCGTGATTAATTGATTACTGAAATGATCGTCAACTAATTTAGTAATCAACTGCAGTTTACAGACTAAAAAATATTGAAAAATAACGTGGTTACTGCAGTAATTAGGCCAAAAGTACAAGAAATAAATAATAAATAAAAAATAAATAAAATTTTGATTTAAGATTAAAAAATAAATAAAACAGTGATCAAGGAATTCCATGTTGTTGCAACAAAGGCAAATTTTCTTTGAATTTTGTAGTTTTAATTTGCCAGTTTTGGCCTTAGGAGCAAAACATTACTGGATTAATCGATAATGAAAATAACCTTTTGCTGCATGAACACTAATTTCCTCCAGGGGATGGAGGACTCTGAGCTGGAGATGTTCGCTCCGTACATCTCCATGGATGACGACTTCCAGCTGCCCTGCCTCAGCCCTGACGAGCCTCTGTCTTGTGGACCAGTCAAAGCCCTGGAGAGCTGCCCGGTCCTCGTCACGCCGGACGTCCAGAGCCATCCCAGCTCTCCGTTCACCGCGTCAGAGAGTCGCACGGCTTCTCCGGCTCCACCAGAACCCGTCGGCACGCCCCCTCCTGCCACCGTGGCGGCAAACAGGTAACTACTTTACTAGATTAACTTTTAGGGCAGTTGACACACGAATCCCTTTCAGTCGGGTTCAGTTTGTCTTTTTCTGGTGGTTCTTGATTTCTAAATTCTGTTCCCAGTTCCATCTATGAAAGTCTACTCAGAAATAGACATCCAGAAATTCAGTTGTCTATTGATTAATCTATTTTTAATGTCGATTAATTGATTGTCTAACGATTAATCAAATTTTTGGGTTTTGAAGATTTTAATTATTACGTCTCCATAGTTCAGAGTGATGTCGCCCAAGGCGGCCATCTTGTTTTACAGCTTCTATTTATTTGAACTTTGAAATTTCAAGTAAATTTTAAGACTTTTCTGGCAAAATTCTCTCTTTATTTAAATATTATGACTAAATTCCTCTAATTAAACAAAAATTCTCATATCTTGGCCATAATGTTTGTTGAATAATTCAGAAAAAGGATGATTGAAGTAAAAGCTACTTTTTAAAAATATTTTCTGTCATTTGTCATTGTTATTATTATTTTTAGAAAAAGCGAGAAAAAAATGATTAAAATTGGATCTGGCATGAAAAGATCAGAGATTTTATTTTCAAGCCGTATTATCCATTCATCCATCAATTCATTCATCAATTCATTTGACCGTCTATCTATCCATTCCTTTACACTCAGTTTTCACTAAATCCATATTTACAGCCCAGCGTCTGTGGAAAATATTTGTACTAATGGGAACTGGGAATTGTGGGAAACGTAGTGTTAAAATCAGAGCTGTGAGACAGCAGTCAGGAACCATGGTAACAGCTAATGTTGTACTTCAGGGTCGCACAGCCGGAGAAAGAGGTTCCTCTCAGAAATCTGGCTGCTCAGAACATCCAGCGGAAAAGAAAGCTGAGCGAACTGAAGGAAATGATTGAACAGGTTGGTCAGGGAATTGATTTAACGAGCTTCATTTTTAAAGGATGGTTGTTCAACTTTAAATGTTTGTCGTCTTCAGGGATCTTTGACCCCAGATCAGCCTGAGAAGGGCAAGAAGCTGAAGGCGACAGAGCTGGGAGCAACCAGGACCGTTCTTCTTCTGCCTTCAGGTGAACATGGAAACCCTTAAGGCTGAAACGATTATTCGTAATTAATTGATTATTGAAATAATTGTCAAATAATTTAATAATCGATTAATCGTTAACTGGTTAACTGGAGTATAAATACTCAAAAAAAACATTTGATGAATGAACAAAACATCAGTAGCAGTAATTAAACTAAAACATTTATACATTTTGCGTTTAAGTCGTTTGTCTGAAAATGTTTTACCAAAAACTCATCGATTGGCTTCGTTTTAGTTTCACCTGGTCCAATTTCACTCATTTGTTGCATTAAAATAATTCAAATCATTTAAGAAATGAATTGAATTATTTATTTATCTTTTAATCTGCGATGCACCAATCCAATATAAATGTTCATATTGGTCACAGTATTAAAATAAATTCTCGATCAGGTATCAGTGACAATGTGTTCGACGCATAAAGGCAAATCAATTTCATACATTATTACTTATTTCAAATTATATTTAGAATTCCTAACTCTGCTTTCTGAACCATTTGGAAGAAAATTTTTTGCAGTTTGACCAAGTTAGTTGACCGATTGTTTTTGTCTGTTTCTTTAATATTTATTTTACTTTGGCTGTTATACTCTTAATTGCACCAACTGAACAAATTAAAGCTGTTTTGACCAAACTTGAGAAGCTATTGGTGTACTGGTGCAGAATTGTCAAATAAATTTGTAATTCAGTACATTTATGTCTGACTAAAAATAAAACAATGTTTTAAGTCAATTCACCAATGTGGCCGATACTAAACCTCAGATATCGGTATCGGAAGTAAAAAAAAATTTGTATTTGTGCATCTCTGCTTTTAAAGATTTTAAAGTATTTTGTAAAAAGACTTAAGTGGTTAAAGAAAAATATGTGGAATGTGCCCATTTTTTAATCCAATTAAACGTCAGATTAATTGATCGTCAGAATAGTCTAGTCGATTGTCAGAAGTGTAGATTGTCGATTTAGTCAATTAATTGTCAGAACAGTCAATTAATCATCAAATGAATTGTCAGAATAGTCGACTAATCGTCGCAATAGCCGATTAATCATGACATTGTCAGAATAGTTGATTAATCGTCAGACTAGTTGTTAACGGGACTCTCTCCGGTCGGTCCAGATCTGGCCAGCCGACTGCTGGGCACCACCTCGGACGGCGGCGCCTCCCTCTTCTCGCTGCCGCAGCTCACCAGCTACGACTGCGAGGTGAACGCCCCCTTGCAGGGCCGCCAGTACCTGCTGCAGGGGGAGGAGCTTCTGCGCGCTCTGGACCACGTCATCTGAGTCAGGACTTCACTTCTGGACTAGACTGGACACTACAATTATGCCCTCACATTGTGACTCTTCTTTTTGCCCTTTGACCCCCACTGCCATTTATTTATATATCTGTTGGAGTTTGACTTTAGTCCGGCTGCTGTTTGTGCACCTTATGTGATTTTTTGCAGCATTCCACGGCGACAGCAGCATCTTGGTTTCAGTTCGAGGGATTGTCAGACGTCAACTCGCTCTCATTTCTTCCTCCTCTCCTCTTCCTCCTCCTCCGGGGAGTCTCTCCACACATGGCGCCTTCACCGATGACCCCTCTCCAGCGGGTCGCCACAGAGCCTGGCGTTACTGCCAGCAGTGTATTGTAAGCTTCAGTCGCACAACTTATATTTTCTTAAAAAGAAAAAAATATTACCAGCAATATATATGAAGCCTTTTTAAAGTAGACGTAGATCTAATGGAAAATGTTTTTTTTTCTTCTCATACTTGTATGTTGTACCAAACTGACGTCTTTGGTCCTTAAGTCTGCACTGCAAAAACACAAAATCCAAGTATTTTTGGTCTCATTTTTAGTGTAAATATCTTAGTTTTGTCTTATTTCAAGTTTACTAACTTGCAAGTAAATGTTCAGCAAGATATAGGAAATCGTTTTAATTTAATCCCTTAATATTGATAAAAAAATTACTAGTTTTATTGGCAGATTGTTTCACTTGTTGTAAGTGAAATAATCTGCTTTTCTTTAGTACTTTTTCATCAATATTATGAAGTGGAAATAAAACAAGCTCTTTCATCTTGATAATTTATTTGTAAGTTAATTCTCTTAATTTAAGCGTACTAAGATATTTGCAAAAAATACTTGTGTAGTTTTTGCAGTGTGATCGTATCTTTCTGAACCTTAACTGGTTTGAATGTTCTCTCCATTTTAATAGGTGTCTGTGAGCTAATTACATTTAACTGTGTAGCAGTACATGTCACTTTATTACTTTACTGTAAGTGTGTGTGTGTTGCTGTACATATGACAGGGAAATTTCAATTTTACTCACTTTTTTCACTTATTTCCCTCATGCAGAATCAGGATTATTTTTTTCTTCTACATGAACTGACCATGTTTTATTGCTGAGTGAGGAACTCAAAGCAGTTCAAATAGGTGCGATTTTTCCTATTTTTCTTTCCTTGTGTAATCGTTGTCGTCATAGCAACAGTTGTGACCAGACAGGCTTATTTGCTCTGTTGAATGGTAGTTTAAATACCATTCTTCCTTGTCATAGTGTTGAGTCTCTCATGCTTCGTTTTTGCTGTTTAACAATAAATGGCTTTAATAAAAAAAAAAAGAGCTGTTTTCAGTCTTTTATTTTACAAACTGTCCATGATTTCCTGCGCAGTTTGCTTGTTTTGCAAATACCGACATCAGCAGGAAAACACAGAAATGTTTGACATCTTTTGGGGAAATTAACAGTAAAGCTGCTAAAATATGTCCACACTTAAACTTTCATTCTACATGAATAAAAATATTCACATTAATACATCAAGTTTCACAGTTTTCTCCCTGGTAAACGTTCGGCCACCAGTGTGCGTCAGCCATCGTCACTCGATGTATTCAGGTGTGACTTGGAGTTTATAGAGCTCGTTTCCTCTCTGTACCACCATGTTGATGGTGTCGCTGCTCCTGACGGCCTTGTAGATCTCCTCAGAGGTGTTCACCATGACCCCGTTGATCTCCAACACGATGTCTCCTGGCAGCATCCCAGCTCTGAAATAAATGCAGCAGAAATACCTTTATTTATCACACACTTACAACTTTAACTTGGTTTCATTATATAGAAAACATGTTGGCGGTTTTCCTCACCATCTGAGGAAGAAGTAAAGTATCACATTTTGAGTTCTGGTTTGATTTATTCAAACTCTTTGTACTGAGAATAAAGTTATATGAGAAGTCAAAAATTAAGAATAAAGTAGCATTCTGGCAATATGGCTTATTTTTTTTCTTAGTGTGGCCCTAATACTCTGTATTGGTCACACCTTTTACTCTAATTTAAAAATTAATCTGAATAAATACCAATTCATGTTAAATCAGAATACAAGCATACAAAATATGTTTAACTTGTTATATTTTAGTCAGCCCAGCTGTTTTAGGGTCTCTGTCACTTTAAATCCAAATAAGCTGTTTCTGGCCACGCCCCCAACTCAACGTTTACACTCGCACGGGAAAATGGCTGCCAACAGATGCGCAGTTAAGACAACCGTACATCTTTGACCGTGAATCTGAGCCAAAGCAGAAGAAGTGGAGCCTCCAGCACAGCTAACATGAACGCAGCTAGTGGCTTCTGAATTGTAAGTCAACAACAAAACACTTGTCTTTTCCGGCAGCCATTTTAGAGCGCATATAGCGGTAAAGCTAGCTAGCCTGAGTGTTGTAGCTCGGTTCGACTGGGGGCCAAAATTGCAACAATTATTAGATTTTCAGCCGTGTCGTCCACTTTCACACTACACTGTGTCAAACTAAGAGCAGACGAGTCATTCAAGTGTAGAAATATGCTTACAAAATATTGTAAACGTTTAAAACATAGGCTGTAGTAGAGGTTAAAATGGTACAGAGTAAAATATACAGCCTCACTTAGAAGTAATAACTAGAACAGGTCCAATAAGTAATGTGACGTTGACCTTTACTTGCTTTAGATCAGTCTTTCTCAAACTGTGGTTCCTGGACCGGTGGTGGTCCGCGGGCGCCCCCTGGTGGTCCGCCAGGTATCGCATGTAAACGACCGTTTATTTGCTGTGATTTAGCTCAAAGTACGATGCTGCAGTTAGCTTACCAAAGAATTGTGTTTAAAAATAATAATGGATAATTGGTTTAAAACAGTGTATGCCACAGCAGGTACGGAAAACCACAAATGCAACAATTCAGTCATATATAAATCTATTGTTAATCTTTTCACGTTAAATAATTTATATATAGTTAATCTTGTCATGTTAAATAAATAAAAACATTGAATTTATGATCCAGACGGTTCGTTGAGATTCTGCTTTGTGCTTCGTAACAATGTTTAGTGTTTCCAAGGCGCCAGTCCCCTTCATTCTCCCTCTTGGCTGGGGGCTTGGATATGCCGTGACCACTGGAATGAAGAAAGTGTTTGACCGTTACTTTCCTGGAAAGGATTTGGATGAAAGCAGCTCTGGGGACGAAATTTCATCTGTTCCCAAAGAACAAACCGACCCGGCTGGCGAGGTCTGCTTCAAATGAGCGACAGATGTTTGTGGAATCACAGTCTTTGACTCAACTGAGACTTTGCAGGACAGTACCGAGGACGAGCGTACTGTCCTTGAACAGTACGCTGACCTGGCTGGGGAAGTTTGTCTTTTAAGTCAGACGGTTGCCAGTCAAAGTAATGTCACTGGTTTTAGAGACACAACGGTAGATGACAATCTTAGGTGTGAGAGGACAGTCGTGGAAAAAACTGGCCCAGCTGGGGAAGATTTTTCTAAGGTTGACCTCACTGCTAAAGATTTTGCTGAAGTTTTGGCTTCATCAATTTCTTCTCTGGCTTTGCCATAGAAGTCGTAGCTAAAAGGCACATTCATCGTTGTCTTTGAGTTACAGAGTTAATAAAATTGTTTATTCTTTGAAATTATGTTGTTAAAATTTCAAACGTAAGGTTTGATTTTTCTGTAATTTTTTAGTTACTGTTGCTTTTGTCAGTTTCAATTAAAGTTAGTGACCATTGTGGGATTTTTGCTAGCAGAAGTGTACCCTCAATTGAACAACTACCCATACATTCTAAAGGCTATGATTTTAAATAAGAACTATTATGAGGATTGGCATGTTTTAGAAACCCAAATTTAAACCAGAAAATACTGTAAATATAAGGGACGGTTGGGGGAACGTGCCGCATTACAATCAAGCATAGCAAAAAAGCTAGCTGGCTGGCTAGCAATGGTATATTAGCAGCTAATTAGCATAGCATCACCTACCTTGAGCCACAGAACGTTATGAAGATATGTGTTCTACTCAAACTTTGCCTGACAGAATAGTCCTGCCACAACAAAATTAAAGACTTTAAGGATACCCTGCTGTAAAATATACAGCCTTAATACAACAACCATACGAGATGATATTCAACCCCAATCAGAGAGGAAGTGTACCTGCTGGCTGGTGAGCTGGGGATGACTTTGTGGATCAGAATGCCATGGTTGACGTTAGGAAAAGACGAGTCTCTCATCTTCAGCTCTGCAATGATGCTGGAAACAGAAAATAATCTAGGTTTAAGCAAGTTTAGGTCTCCATCACTGCAGGATGTTAATGATAACGATGCTTTACCTTGGTGTTAGCGTTAGCATCATGACACCGATGTACCGAGGCTTCACTGTCGCGTCACCAACCTTAGAGGCTGAAATACCAGAAAGGGAATCAATAAACAGCTGCAGGTTGTTGTGCTGTTCTTACAGAAACATTGTTTTTGTACAGGATTCTTACCTTTTCTTTTAGCTGCTTGATTCAGAAAAAGTTTCACCCGATCAGACGGAATAGCGAATGAGATTCCTGCAGTGACCTTCATGGTGTTTATGCCGATTACTTCCCCATCCTGAAGAAAAATTTATTTAAATTATTTTTTAAATTTAAAAAATAATTTTATATTTTTAAATTTTTATATATGCAGAATAATTTATTTTCCTTCTTTTAAAGCAATCTTTGAGTGTCCCAAAAAAGGGCTATAAAATTTTATTATTATTATTATGATAAATGAAAGAAAATATTTTCAAAAAGTGCCGTTAATTACAATCATTCTTTCTGTGAGTTGTAAGATATAATATTAGGGCCAGGCTATGAGAATTTTTATTTAATTACAGGAATATAGTCATAATATTAGCAGAATAAAGATGCAATTTTACCAGAAAAATGTCTTAAAATTACAGGAAAATAGTTGTTTAATGAGAAAGAAGGTTGGATAATTAATTTGGAGTTCTCATAAAAGTACAATTTCATTATTTTTGCAAAAAAACAAAATAAAATCTTATATTTTGTTGTAGAGTTGACCTGAATTAAAAGTCCAAATAAATAGAAGCTGAAACCTGCTGGAGATTCTCTACTGACTTCACAAGACTGCATGTATTTATTATTTATTTGTTAGTATTTTGTTGTTCCGTTGCACAGTTGGGTGGATGTTAATGGAGATTATATCTGGTTTCTACGTAAACCAGCTGAATGTGACAAATACTTAAACAGAAACTGTGACTCACCAGATTAATCAAAGGACCACCAGAATTTCCAAACTAAAATAAACACAAACAAAAGAAATGGGTCAAATGTGACGGGAAGTACAGAAAAAACCCGAGTCAAATCAGAAACTATTAACATGTGGAAAACAGTTTTAAATTTCTACTTATTAAAGCTGGTACAAACATAGAAAAGGCTGTCATTTCCTATGAGTTCAACAACCACAAAGGAACAAAGTGATTGATGAAGCGGCAAAATACAACCGTGTGTTAGGGCATGGTAAATAGAAAAAAAACTAAAAAATAAAAGTTGAAAATTTGCTAGAAAAAACTACTTTGAGATTAATCTCAAAAAATTTCTCCATAAAAGAAGGACATGTCTGAGTTTGAAAAATCAAATCATTTGCTAGAAATAAGTCTCAGAAAATTGGAGAAAAAAAATCCAGAAATTGTTTTATTTTTTAAACTAAATTTTCTTGTTTTTCTAGAAATTTTCTGAGATTAATCTCAAAATGTAGTTTTTTTTCTAGTGGATTTTCAATTTTTTAAGCTCAGAATTTTTCTTGTTTTTTCTAGAAAATTTGTAAGATTAATCTTACAAATTTTCTTCAGCTTTTCTAGCTCTGAAATGTCCATGTTTGTTTTTGTTTTTTGTTTTTTTTTTAGAAAATTTCTAAGATTAATCTCAGAATTTCTTAATTTTTCTAGAGCTTTACTAGCTCAGAAAGCTTGTTTCTTCTAGAAAATTTGTGAGATTAACCTCAAGATTTCTGAGTTTTTCCTACAAAATGTCAAAAGTATTTTGGTGGAAATTTACCCTTCCTTTTCTTTTATCTCTGTCTACGGCTCTAATATGGCTCTGTAGTGAAATGGCCAACCAAAACGTCTAAATGAAGAGCATAAATACTGAAACCACTCACGTCGATGGCTGCGTCTGTCTGAATGTAATCCATGTTGGAGTTGGACAGGCCCAGCTCTTTGCTTCCTCTCTGCGCCGAGCTGACGATCCCAGAGGTGATGGTGTTCCGGAGAGCAAACGGACTCCCCATAGCAACCACGAACTCTCCTTGACGAACCTCCGACGACTGACCCAGTTTGAGCGTGGGGAAAGGTTTCTGCTCACGTGAGTGAGAAAAATACACCAAAGAGAGTCAGAGAAAAGATTTAATAACGTTTCTCTACCATTGAGTTTAATTGTTTCTCTTTAGAAAGTAAAATAACTCCAATATTTTGTTGATAATCTCTGTGATTAGATAAACATTACATTTTAATTATCTGTTAGTTACATGATTCTGATTCAGAATTAGTGATTATTGTTCTGTTTATTGCTGTAAAAAAATAAAAATGTAATAAGTATATAATAAGAATTTTAATTTCTAATCCAGATTATCATATAATAACTTTATAATCTGATATTACTAGATTAATCTGGTAATAATCTCATCCTGACCCACTTCCGTGTTTAAAACTTACAGACTTAAGAAATACCAGTTAAATTTAAGCGTTCAGTGTTCAATATTGTTTTCCTTAGAGCTGAAACGATTAAATCAAATTAATTGTGATTAATCGATTATTTAAATAATTATCAAATAATTTAATAATCAATCATTAACTGAAGTATAAAAATAGCTATTTTCAGAAGCAACAACACGGTTAGAGCAGTAATAAAGTCAAAAATAAATACATTTTGCATTGAAGATGAAAAAACGTCTGTAAATATGTTCAACCCAGAACTCTTAAGAGCCGTTTTTTGCTTCATCGGGTTTAAATTCTTTAAAAAATAAAGAATTTGCTACATTGCTACAAATGATTAAGCGTTCACCAAAGGATTGCTATTTCATTAATTTATAGTTTCTGATTTTAAAAAAGTAATTTAAAAAATACTTTATTGATCCCAAAGGGAAATTAAATGAAATAAAATTGAATTATTTGCATCTTTTAATGTATTTCTTAAATACTGTGTAAAAAAAAAAAAAAGGCTTAAGTGGTTTGATAAATTTTTTAAAATCTGATTAATCATTACTAAAATAATCATTAATGGCAGTTTGTAACAGAAAAAGCAAAGCTAAATGACTTTGTTGTTGGTGCTACACTAACAACACACTTTCCTTACAGTGGAAGTGATTTTAATGGTGGCGATGTCTGCGCCGGGATCGATGTCCTGCACCGTGGCGTTGTACGTGTCGCCGTTGGTCAGCTTCACTCTGACGCCTCTCTTGTTGGCCACGACGTGAGCGTTGGTGATGATCAGGCCGTCGCTGCTGATGATGAAACCCGAGCCGTTCGACACCGGGATTCCTCTTCCTGAAAACGGATTTCTGGAAAAACAAAAAAACAGAAGCTGCTTTCAGCCCACATTGAAAGAAACTGATTTGGAAACATTTTGTTTTGCCTGATTTCATTATTTTTTTTGTCACTTGTGTGAATTATTGTCATTCTGATCCTCAAAATACCAAAATTTTGACTTAAATTCACACAATTTGTTCCAATTGATTATGTAATTTTTAAATATTAAATGATTGATAATTTTATCAGTTACTCAGTACTTGAGTAAACTTTTTACCAAATACTTTTTTTTTTAAATCTTACTCAAGTAATTTCTTGGATAGCTACTTTTTACTTTTAATTAAGTAAAAATACGTTGAAGTAGTGCTACTCTTACTTGAGTACAATGTTTCAGTTCTCTACCCAACTCTGTAAATATATATGTTTGAATATATTTGTGTGTTTTCCTCTCGTCAGTCATAATTTAATTTGAATCTCTGGGCAGTTGAATAAGAAAAAAATGGTTTCTGAATCGAAAATCGTTTCTGAATCGAATCGCGACCCTTAAAATCGGATTATTCAGGCCCTCTCACCTGCCCACGATCTCGATGTACACCACAGCTGGAGTGGATTTTTCCACCACATCAGCTATGAAGTTGTATCTGAAGCGGGGGCTGTCGGGTCTAAACGGGGAGGCGCACTGAGCAGAGGGCAGAAAGAGTTTTAAAAAGCTGCTGGATCCTGGAGATCCCTCTGAATCCACTCGATCCTCCCTTAAGCGGTCCAGTAGCGCCGCTCCGCAGAGTCCCAGCCCCACAGAGAGAGTCCCGAGCCGGGCAGAGCTGCCTGACTGACCGCCTCCTTCCCTCCAGGCTGGAGCTCTGTGGTCCAGGCTGCTGCGTCCATCCGATCCTCGGCTTTTACACCGTGGGTTTGTCTCTGGTTCTGCTCTGATCAGGACAGAGGGAAGACAAGAGAGTGTCCTCTGTCCCACAGTGTCCATTCCACGGCCGTGGATCCTAATAACAGCTGACAGAAACCTGCCAGTTGCTGCCATGTTGCATCACTCAGTCACAGCTCAGCACTTTCCACAACTAAGCACACTTTCTATCCTAAAACAAAAAGTTATTCCGGACAAATAAAAAGATCCGCGTCGCCTGTGATGACAGGAATAACTTTGAAAAAAAGTGACTCTCAGAGACTCACTACTAGAATAACAGGAACCTTACCCCGGATAGTAAAAGCTTTTCTTCGTGTTGTCGAATAAACGCGGCTGCGCGTTCTACTGCCCTCTACAGGAATAAACAAACAACTGCAGTTTGTCTCTCTTTTACAAACTTTATTCGGAATAATTATGTTTGAACGAAAGATACTAAAAACAAATTTCTTGTAAACATTTTCTAAATTAAATCTGAAGTAAATTATATTGTCTTTCATTTAAGAAAAAAAAAGGATGAGTATGACGTAAGAGGTTTTGTTTAATGCTCTGTTCAGGTTACGTCGGAATTCGTGAAGAAGTCGGAATTTTAAGATGGCTACACATTGTTTGCAGTACCTCTTTAAAACGTATTCTTAAGCGTTACTTTCCATGGGTAAACATCTATTTTATTTTGTTCAGTTTAGAGTTGGAGGCGCTACCTGTAACATTGACTTTAGATGGACTTTTACATGTGTGCCTTATAAAATAGACAGATTTACATCACGTCTTACTACGGTTGATGCTATTGAAGCGCGAAATCGGTCTTATAACTCGTAACTGGTTGCACGAATCGCTCCCAGTTTCCCAGATGGCGTTAAAGTTGATTTTTCCAACCTGAAAAATAGGAATTTCCCAGTTCCGAGTAGAACTGGAAAGCAGCATTACAATCCGTCACCGGAACTTCGTCAAAAGGGGCGGGGCTAATGATTTTTGAAAAATGCTCTTTAGCGGGCTAACTGTAAACAAGTGTGTCTGATTTTGTTCAATAATCTATTAGATTAATCCCGCAGGATTATGGCGTCGTGTCATTTTTTTCAACGCAAAGATCCCTCCTTTCAGTCTCCCGCGAAGGTTTTTGCGAAGCTGAAATCTAAAGTTGAGAAAGAGGCGGAGGGCGACAAGGAGCTGATGCGGAAGGTTGGAGAGCAACATGGAGTCAAAGCAGCGGCAGTCAGCAGGGCCGACGGACCGGGGTTTAACCGGGACCCCGCGGGGTTCTGCTTGTTCGAAAAGGCGAAGGAGAACAACAGGTTTGCTTCCTGTCAAACTCCAGCGCAGGCGGTAACTCTGTCGCCGATATCCAGCCCGGAGGAAACCGTCGACTATCCGATTAACCGCGTCCTTCTGCACCAAGTATCCCCACTTAAAGACGGATTTCGTGGGTTCACACGGAGAAACAGAGTCCTGATGGAGTCCACATCTGTGTCCCAACTCTCGTCTGGGGTCTTCAGAGATCAGAGCCCAGATGGTTTCAGTAGGATCACACCCGCAGAGATTTGTGGGAGGAGTGCGTTCACTAAGGAAGCTCTTTCTCTCAATCCCAAATCTCCAGGCTGCGTCTTTTCCCCCATAAAGAACAGGCTGAGGAAGAGGAAACTAGATCTGAATGACACCCAGAACCCCTCCAGAACCACCGAGGACTCAGGTCCAACTCAAGCCAGGAGAAGACCTGCTGCCTTTAGGGACAGAGTTGAGAGCAACCCCTGCAGACCGGTTTGGGGTAATCTTAAAATATTCCCAGAACCAAAAGAATCAAGATCCAATGGACTCAAACGTGAGTTATTCCCCATGCCTGTCATAATAACACATTTTTCTAGACGATAAATTGTCCCAGAATTATTTCAATAACCGATAATATTGTTGTTTTGATACTATTTTCACGTAACTTAATGGTGGTTATGTCATAAAAATGCAAGAACACATTCTCAAAGATCAATAAATTTTTAATTCTAACATTTAACACTAGAACTGTAACACATTTTAAATATCCAAAATAAATGAACAAAACAACAAATAAAATTAATTATGAAGTCTATAAACAAAATGGTCTTTCAACAAAAGGAGTTAGTTGAGACCAAAGCACCAGACTGAAGACTTTTATCGTCCAGTTTCTGAAAGAAAGAGAGAAAAACGATAAATGGAAATTATTGAGCTTGTTTTAATTTATTATGCGATTAATTGATTTATTGGTTATTGGGACTGGCCTATTAATTGCATCATAAATTAAAATAAACTCACTAATTTCCATTCTAATTATTAATATTTTTTGAAGGGCAGTTTTGTTTACAGAGACTTCATAATCCATTTTATTTATTGTTTTGGTGGTGTGTGGTTTTTATTTTTGTTTTAGTTTGTTGTGTTTTATTTAAAATATCTTCCCGTTCCGGTTTTAAGTGTTATTCACGAAACTACAGCTTTTTGGTAATTGCAGAGTGAACTTGCATTCTTATGCTACTAATATATTACTTGAAAATGTTTTTAAATATCCAAAATAAATTTAAAAACGATAAATAAAATCAATTATAAAGTCCCTGTAAACAAAAGAGGGCAAATTCAGGCCAGAGTGAAGATCTTTATCATCCAGACTTTGGTAGAAAGAATGAAAAGAGCAAAATCTTGAGCTTGTTTTAATTTGTCATTTGACTAATTGATTTATTGCATAATAATACAATAATTTCTGCTTTTTATTATGACTCACATGAAAACAAATAATGTTGTTTTTCTTTGTTCTGAACAGGTCCAGCTGTTATTCTGGATACAGGCCCCATAATGTCTCCTGCCAAGTGTTTTGCTCTGATGAAGGAAAGGGAAAGTAAAAGGGAACATCAGCAGGTTGAGACCTGCAGCAGAAGGGAGCTCTTTGCAGGGAACGAGAGTACGTACGAGTACGCCTGTCACCATAACAAATTTTGCTGAACGATTAATTGTCTCAAAAATTATTGCGATAAACGATAATATTGTTTGAAGACCTTTTCACACTGATTTAATGGAAATGACGTAATAATACATGCGATTTCCTGCCAAAGATAGATACACTTTATTTTCAAAAGAACAATTAACACTAGAACTGATAAACAAAATAAACAAAACAACCAAAAACAGAAATAAAATAGATTCTCAGTCTCCATT
>CAEFZX010021591.1:0-12155 GCA_903066825.1 Alfaro cultratus
GTCCAGGTCCAGCTATAGCATTAGGCTACTAACCTGCTGACACTTTAGATTGAAGTTCAAACTTTTCACCGACCTGTTAAATGTGATTCCCTTACATCTTATCTTGCTCACCTGTCAAGTTTTGGACTTGAGAATACGGGAAATGTTGCTGTGCTTCAGAGGCTTTCAAAGAGAAATGAGGATGAGGATGATGAGGAGCTCAGCTTCATTCCTGAAGGGTTCCGGTTGCTGTTCTCAGATCAGGTGGATCTAGGAACCCGGTCCGGATCGTCCAGATGTTCTGCTTCCAGTCCGAGGATTCAGCTGGAGGTTCCAGAGAGGAACCCTCAGGGTGGGATCAGGTAACGGCGGCAGCAGTGAGACGGACTCCATGTTGGTTCCTCCTCACCATCCGGCCCAGAGTCTCAGAGTTCCTGCTGGAGGCGTCCGCCAGGGAACCTCTGGTGACCTCAGAGTCTGACCTCTGCGTCCCGTTGAGGCCCGGCTGCAGGAGGTACCAAGGTTCTGCCTTCGTTCTCCTGGTCAGCCACCCGATCGTCTTGTTCGTTCTGAGGTTCCTGGTCGGCCGGTTCTGACTGAGTGGCGTCACGTCAACACGAAGCGTGATGCTGCAGACCGGGAGGAAACGGCGATCAGATGCTTCATCCTGGTTTCTATTTGCGGCTCCTGCTGCTTTTATTTTCTGCCTCCTCCTCCTCTCTTCTATTTCTGGCTCCTTCAGTCCGGAATAAATATTTCAGAGCAGCAGCTGATGTTCCAGAGCTGCAGATCCAGAACCACCAGAACCCTGTGAGGGGCCCGGGGTTCTAGATCCTTACACTTCAATAGTCAGCTGTTGATCCTGGGACGTTACCTGGCAGGTGTCTGGACCAATCACAGTCCACTTTCAGACCTGAGATAACGATCAAGTCAGACGGCGATCTGATTGGTTGTTACGGTGACAGACAGAGGCAAATGCGCAGAAAACATATAAATGATGCAAAATCCAAAGCATAGCAGCAAAAACCTACAATCAGCAAAACAAATGCTAACGCTAATCGCTGCAACAGCAGGAAAACTGAAGACTACTGGGAGGAGTCCTGAGACGCTGAGAGGAAATAATTGATGAGAGGAGGAAAGGTTTCTGTGAAGCTCAGCAAGGCAGACGGACGGACGGAGCGGCTGCAGTCACACCTGGAGAAACCTGCCATCTCAGACCTCAACGCTTCTCTGTTCTCTTTCAATCTGTCCAAATAAAGTCTGTTCTGTTCTGGCCTGTCTTCCACCAAACTGGTTCTAGAACTCCATGGTTCCATGAAGGATGAGAAGATCTTAGCAGTTCTCAAGTTTTATTCTTAGATCAACTGGTCTTAAAGTCGGGTTTGGAAACGCTCCCGGTGTCGATCCGGTCTGAAGTCAGGGAAGATGGCGACTGTGGTCTGATCTGAAGGTTTCCACTCAGGATGCGGAGCACAGAGAGCGACTCCTCACTACGTTTCCCAGAATGCATCAGGATTGCCGACAGACCCAGGCTTCAACTTTAACCAGAAAACAGATGCAGTTCCTCACTCTGAAGATGAGGTCTGATTTAGCAGCTGTGTGTGTGTGTGTGTGTGTGTGTGTGCGTGTGTGTGTGTGTGTGTGTGTGAGTGAGTGACCATCTGCCTCTATTTCTGACACATGAACTCAGGTTTTAATCAGATTATCAGAACATCTTCCAGCTGCTGCGTTGACTGAAGATATGTAACCATGGCAGCGGTCCCGCCCATGTCTACCTGTGTGTGTGTGTGTGCGTGTGTGTGTGTGTGCAGCAGGATTTGCGGTGGAACAGGGACTCTGTGGTGATTGCAGGAACCTGCTGAGCAGTAGGTTCTGGAGTCTCCTTTGTTTCAGCGTTTTGAATACGTTGCTGGTTCCAGTAATCACTTTCCTTGCCCATGAGGCGGTCCCAGTTCTTCAGTTCAGTGACAGATCCTGCTGTCGTCCTCCTGCTGGTCTCCAGGTTGTTTTGGTAAAGTTTGGATTTGAATTTAATCAGATTAAAGTTGCTTTATCTGCCTTCTCGTCTGACGTTGGATTCAGCAGAGAAACAGAAAATAACAGAAACAGCAGACGACTATTAAGCTCCAAAGCCACGGTGAGGTCAGACACTGCTGTTGGGCCAGTTCTGGTCGCTACCAGCTACAGAACCGGAAACGGGTCGCTGCTTGGTGGGCGTCTTTGCCCGCTGAAGGATCAACAGTCCTCAGAAACATCTGGAGGGTTAATGATTTAGTTATGAAACGTTTAATATAAAATAACTTTCTCTCTAAGATACGATAGATAACCAGAGCCATCAGTCTGGAACCAATGACTGAAACCGGAGCAGCAAGCAACGCTGCTTCCTGAATGAACATCATTACCGTCACAGAGGACCCGGCGGCGGCGCGGCCTCAAAGGTCAGCAGAGGAAACTGAACTTCCAGAAAGTAAAAATACCTCGTCTAAATGTCAGAACCGCCGTTCTTCCTTTAAAGACACAGAAGAAGAAAGTAACTCTGGTTAGTCTGAGGTTTAAAACCAGGACGAAAGGAGAATATCTGCAAGGGTCCAAAAGCTCATCCAGACTGTGAAGGCTTCTGGAGGTTCTGGTTCTGGTCCAGTTTAAGGAGTCACACACTCTGAAATCTTTGTTGCTCCTGCAGGATCATCAGGATCATCTGGACTTCAGACACAACCAGTCGGCACCTGCTTCCTCCTCACGCACGCACGCACGCACGCACACACACACACACACACACACACACACAGTGCTGTGATGGCTTTATTATTTCACTGCCGGTTTGTTTGTGGAGTGATAAAACACAGGAGCAAAGCAATAAAGCAGCTGGATGGAAAACAGAGATAAGAAGAAAAGACGAGAGGAGACGATGGATCGACTGTCTGCAGCTCAACCTGCAACAATCTGACAGCAACGTTGCCTCCTTCCTGAAGGGAACCCCTAATCAGACTAAACTCTGGGTAACTGATGGATTGGAGACGTCAGGCTTTAATCGAAGCGTCTTGTGTGGAGCTGAAAGCTGCTCTCAGTGTTCCTGCTGTGTGAAACATGAAACGCCTCGACCCAGGTTCTGTTGGGAAATGTTCTGATCCATTAACCGGGCAGGGAGAAGCTGTTCCTCTGTTTGAGTGGAACATAACAGGATAAAGGTCCGGTTTCTCAGTGTGGCCCGTCTGGACCAGAGCTGCAGCTCAGCACCGCATGCTTCACTGCAGCTTCCTGTGCAGCTGCAGGCGGCGGCGAGGTGGAATCCATCCAGCCGGTCTTTAACAGTGCATGATGCAACGATGCAGAGCTGTTTGGGAGGCAGGTCCGCATTTGGGGGCGTTCTGGTTTGCCCCCTTTAGATGCATTCAGTAGCTTTAGGAACTGAGACTCAGACGGCATCGCTCCGTTCAGTCCAATCCATCCACCTCCAGTCCCAGTTGTCCGGTTCCGTTGGTCCGGTGCTCCTGCTAGCCTCAGTCTGGATTCGGCTGAAATGAAAATGAACTCCAGTGCAGTTCAAATTCGTACCTGAAGTGGACCGGAGGCCGCTCTAAAAGCAGGAGCTGGACTACAGCGCAGGGCATTCTGGGTAAATACAACCAAAACAAAGACATGCTAGATCAGACTGAAGAGGAGGGAACAGAGAGGGAGAGAACCACAGCAGCTGCAGATGGAGCAGATGATGAAGTTTTGGTCCCAGTAGAACTGGGTCTACCGGACCATCAGGAGGAAAACGTCCTGAAACCAGAGAACTGTCCCAGACGGGTCTAGAAAACCCAATTGGGTTAGAAATCTTGGTGTAATTTTCCTGTCACTGGAAGGAGAAACACAACATTGCTTGGGTGTCTGCAGAAGGTGTGAGTGAACCCAGAGAGCCAGACTGAACCCGATGCTGTTGGGATGACGACACCTTCTTAACCCCACAGGTTCCTCTACGCTGTAAAACGGACCTGAATGTGTTTGCTCAGCGTTTCACGCCGTTTTAGCACCAGGGCAGCTTGGACTCCTGACCTGGGCTTCCAGACACGGAGCCGCCTCCAGCAGGACGGCCAGCGCCGCCTGCCGCCTCCAGCAGGACGTCCAGCGCCGCCTGCCGCTTCCTGACTCCCACTCTGCTGCTCCACACACAGCAGATAATAGACCAGAGCTGCAGCCCTTCACACACACGCTCACACACACACTCCATCCACCGGCAGCGGTGAGGAGCGTGGGCAGCCAACACACACCGCCGTACTCGACAAGCAGCGTGTGGGAGGAAAATACACACTCCATCTCTTTTCATGGTGGGAACCAGGAATCCGTGTCCTGACTGTTTACGCCGAGGAGCACGCGCTCCCGTCGCCATGACAACACCACGAAGCAAAACACAATCTGTTTGATGTCAGACATCCAGCCCAGGCCCACTCACCCCAGCGTCGTCATGGTGACGATGGTGTACCAGAAGGAGGCCGGGATGGAGGTGAAGGTGGAGCCCTTGGTTCCCTTCTCGGCATAGAACATGACGGTGGCGAAGATGATGATGGCCATGGTGAGCGAGAAGAGCAGGAAGCCCAGCTCCGAGGCGCAGCTCTTCAGCGTGTAGCCCAGGATGCGCAGGCCCTGCGAGTGCCGCGAGAACTTGAAGATCCGGAAAACCCGGAAGACCCGCAGGGTGACAAAGGCGCCGCTCACGTCCTCGTTCTCGGGCATCACCAGGCCGATGTAGTAGGGCATGATGGCCACCACGTCGATCACCGACATCACCGAGCGCATGAACTTGCAGCGGCTGGGCGCGGCGAAGAGGCGCATCAGGTATTCGAAGGTGAAGATGAGAACGCAGGCCGTGTCCATGCAGAAGAAGGCCAGCTGGTACTTCTCGCCACAGGGCAGGTCCTTCACGCTGCCCTTGGGCGGCCGGCAGGGCACCGTCTCCACCACGTTGGCGATGACCGACACGGCAATGAAGAAGCCCGTGACGTAGTAGAAGACCAGCGCCATGGTGGAGGTGTGCGGGTTCTCGAAGGCGCGCCACAGCCGCTCCCTGGAGGTGCTGTGTGGGGGCAGCGGGGCGTCGGTCGCCTCGTTGGCCTCCGTGTCCTCCGCCAGCCGCTCCTGGTTCTCCTTCTTCCTGTCCCGGTATTCCTTCAGGAGGAGGAGAAGAAGAACGTTAACTGGGCTGAACACAGCCGAGTCTGAATTCATATTTCTGCATCAAACTGAGGAAGAAATAAAGAACCATCCTCCATTACAGCCTCTGTGGAGCCAGAAGACCCGTTTAGGTCTCATTAACAGAAATCACAGAGAGAACCCCACCGATCCATCAGGCCGTTTCCTCTCTGCTCGTTTGGCTGATGAAGCTCTTCTCCACAGAGACTTAATGAGTTCTACTGCACAACGTCCAACATTAACGCTGAGCATTAGCAGGAAATAAAAACTTGAAGCTGCTGTAAGCACAGTGCCATGATGCAGGCGTTACCAGCCAATCAGGAGGCGCCGCAGAGCAGAGAGGTCATAAAGAAGGAAACTGCAGCATTCCTGATTTAGACGCTCTGTGATGCAGCGGGGGGAGGGGTCAACCGGTAAGGAACGACTCAAAGAGCAATCTGCTCCGTGACCCATCTGGGGGTTCTGGTTCCGCCAGCAGGGTTGATGCAGCAGCTCCGGACCTACCTCCATGCAGCAATCCCCGATGATCTCTGGCACGATGCCGTAGAAGGCCAGCTCCTCGTCAAACGCCTGGATGCACTCGTGTCGGGGGTAGTGCAGCTTCCCGGTCCGGTAGAAGTTCAGGATGTGCCGGAACATCTCTGGGTCCCTGTCGAAGAAATACTCCTGGGTTTCCTCGTTGTAGAAGAACTCCTTCTCCGAGGAACCCAGCAGTGTGTCGGGGTAGCGGTCCAGAGTGTTCTTCCACGTCTGCAGGGACCGAGAAAAACGCAGAATACCATCAGAAACCGAAGGAAGAGGCTCATGGTTTGTTAGCAGCTGGGTTCTGTTCCAGAACACGAGTTGAACGGTTCTGCTGCTGGTTCGAAGACTCTCCTGCAGAACCAGAAGCAGAGCCGCAGCGGTTCTGGAGGTCCACAGTAACCCTTCAGCCTCATTTAGGAAGATTCAGAAATGTCTGGACCGGTCCAAAAGGAGGAACCGGCTGGTGGTCCAGATCAGAACCAAAACCTGGGTGCAGACAAAGACAGTGAACTGGCACCAGGCGGTCCAGCCCGATCCGGTTCCAACTGGACTCCTCCCTCTTCCTGCTGGGATGGGTTCTGCTAACTGAACCTGAAGTTCTGCAGAGGCCCGGTACCGATCTGTTCATTGGTCCAGCTTTTGGAGCAGGGATGCATGTAAATGCTGCAGGACAGAAGCTCTGGACCGGACCAAGGTCCAGATCCCGGACCAAGGTCCAGATCCCGGACCAAGGTCCAGATCCCGAACCAAGGTCCAGATCCCGGACCAAGGTCCAGATCCCGAACCAAGGTCCAGATCCCGGACCTGCTGGTGGTTCCTGTCCCAAGAGACTGGTTGGACAGGTTTTAACCACTTCCTGGTTCTGAAACTGGATCGTTGCTTTGACTGTTTCTCACCGTTTGATGTTCACAGAGAGAGAGAGAGAAACGGGGCAGAACCTTAGCAGAACCGGTTCTACAGAGAAGACTTTCTGGTCTTCAGGCAGCAGAACCCGATCAGAGCAGCAGAACTCGATGAGAATGAATGGATACTTTGGCACCAATGTCTTTAAACGTGTCGAAGCTGCTGCCGGAACGGACCGGCTGACTGGACCTGCTGTGACTCAGCAGACCCAAAGGTTCCTGGGTCAGAAAGGAAATGGACCAGCTGGCCACAGAAACGAGTTGGAGTTACGTCTGTCAGAGTCTCATGAGAAACATTTAATCCTGCAGATGGAGGCCGACTGCAGGTTGGCTCATATCCGGTACCAATGAGCTAACGAGCTGGAACCAGTTTGTAGGTTTTCCTGGAACCTGTTCAGACTGAACTACTGAGATGGAACCAGTTTCTGGAGTCAGTCTCCGGTTTTTCTGAACTTCCCAGGATAAATTCAGGGCAGCTGTTTCACATGTTTCTGTTTTATCGGCTGATTTTTCAGGGCTGAAACCAAAAGCTAATTCTGCAGCTGACTGACAGAAACATGTCCGCCCCATGACTCCTGCCTGGCAGAGCCAACAGTTTGGAGTTATTATGCAGAATATTTTCATCAGCTGGAGCATGCTCAGTAGATGGCAGCACCCACCTGGAAGCGGACGCCGCTCACGTTGACATACAGGATCTCGTCGGATCGGGACGAGTTGTCCACCGGAGGTTTGGGCATCGTTTTCTTGGCCAGCGGCAGCCAGCCCACCGCCGCTGCCCGCGCAAATGGCAGCCACGTCGCTACGCCGGCTGCCATCTTGTATCAGAGCGTTTCACGGGAGGAGGAGTCTAGAGGTGTCAGGGGGTGGGGCTAATGGTTAAAGGTGGGAGGCCTAGTTAAAGCAGGACTCACTGCTCCACCTGATCAGACTTCCTGGTCTGGTCTGGGCAGCGAGAGGCGAGTGAGTTGGACATGTTGAGTGGGGAGGAGGGGTCAGAGGTCAGGAAGATGTCAAGCCATGAAAAAGGCTCAGAAGGAGCAGGAAGACCTGGCAGGTGAACTTCCTGTTTTCAGCTCCTCAGGGTGAAAACGGCGTGATTTCATCCAACAGGCTCTTTATTAAAGCTGAAGTCGAACAGTAATAATAAAGTTTAATATCGCTGTTTATTTCTGCAGGGATCTGGAAGAAGAGCAAATAAATCCAGGAGTGATGAAGAGCGTCTCCGCCTCCTGCGCCGCTCTTATTAAAGGAGGATGATGAGGATGATGCAGCGCTCACGGATCCGCCGTCCTCGGCTCCGTCTCTCCGTCTCCCAAACGAAGGCCGGAGGAGGCGCTCCGCTGCGTGTCCATGTAAGGCCGTCCTGTCAGGAAACACAAACACATCAGAGCCGGAGTCAGCCGCAAAGCAGGAGGGAAAACTACGGAAACCCGGAGGACAGGGAAGCCTGGAGGTTCAGGCAGGAAACAGGAGAGCAGCTAAGGCAAGACGGAAATCTGAACGGTGGTCAGACAGATTAAATACATCCGGAAGAACCAAAGAACCAAAATCCATGAAAAGGAAAGAAAACAGGAAAATAAATAAACAGAAAATTATTTTAATTACTCAAATATTAGAACTGGCAAAATTCAAAAAACTTTTCTTATCAGCAGCTGTTTGTCGCATCACAGGCAGAACTGGAGGGGCGGGGCTAAGTCCCTCTGCCTAGCGAAAGGGGCGGGGCTAAGTACCTCTGTCTAGAGAAAGGGGCGGGGCTAAACACCACCGTCTGGAGAAAGGGGCGGGGCTAAAAGTGAGTAACATTAGTTTACATTAAATATGGTTTACCATGTTAAAGTGACTGGTGTGTGTGTTGGGGGTTTTCTTGTATTACCTTGTGGGGACCATTTTCCTGACATATGCTACGTTGTGGGGACCAGCTGCTCCTTGTGGGACCGAAGCCTGGGCCCCACAAGGGGAAACATTTTTATGGGTCAGGGGTCAGATTTAGGACTAAGGTGTGAATTGAGTTTTGGTTACAGTTAGACTCTAGAAATGAATGGAAGTCAATGGAAAGTTCCCACAAAGATAGCTGCGCAAACATACGTGTGTGCATGTATGTGTGTGTGTGGATGTGTGTGTGTGGATGTGTGTGTGTGCTGCCTGGTTTCTTCCTCAGCAGCTGATGAAGAGTTCGGTCACACAGTCGAGTAGCAGATCTATGTGAGAGAAGGTCTGGTGCTGTACCTGCAGCCCGGTTCTGGTCTGGTTCTGACCCAGTTCTGCATGATCTACCTTCAGAGGTTTTGCAGAACTGGGTCAGATCCTGACCTTTGACCCGGTCAGACTCTGCAAGTTGCTGTCCAGAGAACGGAGCGACCCGCGGGTCAGAAACTTGTTATGTGATTGGATCTATACCTAGAAAACGTTTCCAATACCGATCAATTCCTCTGATCAGAGGTCATTCAGAGGTCATTCCAGGTCCAGATGTTCCAGTTCTCCTGAAACATCTAGAATAAAGGCCCTGGCCTGGGAATAACCCTGGAATAAACCTGGAATAACCCTAGAATAACCCTGGAATACCTGCTGCTTTGCAGCGTCTCCATTAAATCTGTAATTACTGTAAATATTAATCACTGGAAGCTTCCAGACCCTCAGAGGTCAGAGCTGCTGACGCTTCAGGAGGAAGGTCGTCTTCCTCAGCTTCACACCAACAGCGTGTCCGTCTGATCCGGAGCCCGGTTCTGATCCAGACAGACATGTGAGCCTGGCCACACCCAGAGGGAGAGCGGCGCTGCTGGAGTGAAACCATTAGCCGAGCTTCAGCGAGCCGCACTTTACCGCAGGAGAACCGAGGGAGAGGAGGCAGAACCTCAGAGCTGCAGCAGGTTCTCCTGGAGGAACACGGTCAAACTCAGACGATCTGCTGTCCGGGTTCTGATCGGTTCTGGATGGGTGTGATCCTGTGTGGTTGAACGGATCGAGGCCGTTTCTCTGGCAGCAACCTGAGGCTGCATCGGGTCAGAGATGCACCGAAGCTTCAGATGGAAACCAGAGCAGGACGAGCTGCAGCAGAATCCGCCAGAAACCAGAAGAACCTGCAGGTCACAGAACCAGGATGGAGGAGAGAAACGGAGAATGACCCGCTTCCAGATCCAACACGCCCGGACCGTGCCCTGCTGATGACCCGGCTACCTGCCTAGGGGGCTCTGCAGAACCTCAGAGGGTTTCAGTTCTGACCCGTTCCTGAGCCCGGTTCTGCTCTTCTGATGCAGTTTGGGTTTTAAATTGCTTCCCTGTCCTGAAGCCCAGACGATGAGATCGATATCAGTTTATTTTTAGATCATTCTTCGTGAGGAGCAGCAGTATCAGGCACTACAGAACCAGAACCAGAACCTTTGGATCACCAGAGTGTTTCTTGGCACAGATTGCTTTTTGAAAAACAAATAATGTTAGCCTCTGGAAAAGTCAAGATGGCGGCCATTTTTCAAAATGTCTACCATGGTCATCAGAAAATTGGGTTTTTATACTAAATTTACTAATATTTATCACATAAATACTTTCGGTGTTAAATCATAACTGAACATGTAGAAATCATCCTTACTGATCATTTCTTATTTTTCAAAATGGCCTCCCTGGGTGTACTGGAACGTTAGATTTTGTGTTTGGTGTCAAATCATAGTTAACATATTTTGAACCATAAACATCACAATTGGTTTAACTAACTGGTTTAAAAAGATTAAAAACGGCGGCCATCTTAACTGAAAGTGAACTTCCAGAGGAACCCAAAGAGCTGGAACCAGAGGTGACTGCTGATGTCGCAGGTGAGCCCGGGTCATCTCCATGGAGACCATCCAGCCGACTCCAGAGCGCCTCACGTGTTTCTTCATGTGAGCTGAGAAGTTCTGGCTTCAGTCAAAGTTCCTGATCCGCAGATCTTCATCAAACCCCGAATCCAAAGTCAAGTTTTACCAAAAACTCCATTCTGAGCCTCAGATCTCCGACACCTTTCAGAAAATCTGAATCTTTCTGGAGCAGAACCAACGGCAGAACCCAGAACCTTCAACCCAACGCCACAGGAAACCAGGGAGTCCAGCCGGTCCATCCGGGTCGGTCAGGTTCCTCCACAGGAAACATTGAGGCTGACTTCTGATTGGACAAGAGCTCAGAAGGTGTGAATATTAATGAGAACTGCGTGTGTGTGTGTGTGTGTGTGTGTGTGAGGCGATAAAAGCAGAAGTTCATCACTAATTCATTATGTGGATTACATCAGGCAACACACACACATATACACACACAGTCACACACACACACACACACAGTCACAGTTGGTGTTTTTCGCTCATCGTCTCTGGAAGTTGAGTTTGTCTCCAAACTCTTCCTCCCAGTCGTCCCGTCCCGTCCTGCTCCTCCTCCTCTTCCTCTGGTCTTTCTATTCTCAGCAGTGAATCTGGAGCAGATCAGTTCAGTTCAGTTCAGTTTCCATCCTACTTACCGCTGGTCAGGCTGATGAAGAGGAGGAAGAGGAAGCAGCTCCTCCAGGTGAAAGCAGCAGAAAGAATAAAAACAGAAAGAGGAGTAGTTGTGCCGCCTGTGAGCCGTCCTGCTCTGCTGCCGCGGCAACAACCACATCTCCTGTCATCCTCCTCTTCCTCTTGCTCCTCCTCCTCCGTTTGCTTGCTCGACCCTCCCTCCACTCTTCTCTCACTCTCTCACTGCTTTCTCTCTGCTCTCCGTTGTCATTCCTCTTTTAGCTGTTTACTTTCTCTTCCTCCCTACACACACACGCACACACACACATACACACTCGATAGTCACAGATCCAAAGACTTAAAAACTTTGTTTCCTTTAAAGAAAAAATGTTCTCTAAAGATCTTCATCATCATAATCAGCTCCTCATCATCATCGACGACTAAATAATGTCCTGATGACCCGACCCAGAACGTGTTGCTTGGCTGAGACATTAGTCCACTGATCCTGGAAATGTTCTGCAGCTGGTAGAAGGCCCACTCTGAAGGGTCAGGTCAGAGGTCAGAGGTCAGCCTGATCTCTGGTTTCCAGCTGGAAGAACTGAAGCTGCATCTAGATCTATAACTCTAGATCTCTGACCCTGATGGTCCCGGAAGGAGAACCAAGAGATGAACTAATATGCGGTTCTGTTCCTTCAGAGCGTCGGATCAAGTCAGAGGACTCCAAAGCTTCACGTTGATAGCTGGCGCCCCCTGCTGGCCCCTCTGGCCACCAGCAGGTTGATTAAATAAACGTGGAAAATTTCCCTGCTGCAGGAGCCCCCTGGTGGCCTGCAGGGGAATAGCTGGATGTTTTCCTTCTGCTGGACTGGGTCGGGAGGAAAAACCGGACTGGACCGGGACGGGTTTTGTCTTTCAGAGCGGTTCTGCCTGAGGAAGAGGAGGATGAAGGTGGAGCTTTTTGTGGCGAATCGATGAGACGAGGAGACGCTGGAAACTCATTAATAATTCATCCTGGGACAGAGGATAGGATGGAGGACAGAGGACAGGGTGGAGGACAGGACGGAGGAAAGAATGGAGGACAGGGTGGAGGACGGAGGACAGGACGGAGGAAAGAATGGAGGACAGG
>CAEFZX010021596.1:0-42585 GCA_903066825.1 Alfaro cultratus
ACACAAGGAGGAGGTAATTAAGCCATTTCATTCCAGTGTTTTGTACCTGTGGCACATCTAAAAACTGCAGGACACCAGCCCTTGAGGACTGGAGTTTGACACCTATGAGTTAAAGCTAACACTTCTGGACTATTGGATGGATATGTTTCTTTTGTTTCAAGGTATATTTATAATAAATTGTTTGTTTTTTTCTTTTTTACTCACCAATGTTTGTTCCTTTTAGATGCAATGGCCTGAGCATAGGAGGGGCCAGTCCAGCATTTCCTGCTTAAACGGCCGGATGATGTCATCGATTGCATCACTGGGTTCTACTAAATGGAGGGGTTTCTTTTGGTACTGTATTGTTAGTTTTTTCTTTAAAATAACCTTTTGAGTAACATGCTAGTTATGTAAATTACATTAATGATCTTATTGCTGTTCCTCTGTTCAGATTCTGTTGCTTGGTTTGACCTGTTCTGTCATGGTTCGGTCTAATGAAGTGCAGGTGTGCTGCCAATTTGCTATAAGACCAGAAAGATTTCAGATGCTCAGGTTGGATGTCAGAGCCTAAACAAGTGCTCAACAATAAAATTCATCAGAAGAACCTGGAGCTGGCGGCTGGTACTGGTTTTTGTTCACCTGTTTTGACCATTTGACTATACTGCTTCTATGATAACAGCTTACTAGTTCACATTTATCTGATAACAAAGCAAGGGATATATCTGGTTTCCAAAAGATACATAAAATGATTTTAAAAAAATCTATGTAAATTAGACAGAATTTCTGTTGCTGAAAATGTTATTTTAAGCTGGAATTGAGCTCAGAAAATATTGCTAGACCATATCTTCTGTAAAAGAATTTTAATTAAATCCAAATTTTAATATAAACATTTCTATGCATGTATTACTGTTGCAATTTCCAATCAATATGACATTTCTGTACAAACTTTATGCTATGGTGACACTATTTCAGAAATGCTCATTAAAATTTAAGCAATCAGCAAGAAAAGATATCAGTCAGTGACCAACCAAACAAGAAAGGAAATCAAAGCTCACCTTCTTCTTGCACACACACAGCATCTAGGTCAAGTTTCTAAAAAACTGATTTGATTTGACTGACAATTCTTGTTCTGAAACCATGTTAGTTACACACACAAACTCCAACTCTTTTTCTGGATCTCTTTCTCGCTTTCCTTCTCTCTCTCTTTCTGTCTCTCTCACACACACACACACATTCTCTCACACAGGGAGCAATGCATGGTGCGTTTTTGTTGGAATTTTGACAAACAACAACAGTGACCTTTAAGGGAGGCGAGGCAGCATGGCTGTGATCACAGGGAATGGAAACGGAGCCAGAGTGAAATGTCAACCGTCCCTGTGGTCTTAGCACTGACGCAAAACTGCAAGAAGAGGGAGAGTGTGTGTGCAAGTGATTCTGTAGGGCTGTGTGTTGTTAATCTCCCAGGCATAGTTCTGAGTATCTGTGTGCAGTATTTGGGTCTATCAAGATTGTAAGTTGCATATAAGTATGGAACATTTTGTTGTGTTTTATTGGGTGATATTATTACATGAAGTCATTTGACAGAGGGTTCATCATTTTTCTCTGTATGGCAATGAATAGTGGTCTGAAAGACTGACTGTTTGAGCTAACATCTGATAGTGGTGTGAAAATGAAATGCACCTATCTGTCACTTTATTAGTTACAACTGTTTAATTATGTGATGTAGTTGGCCAAATAGCAAATTGGCTAGGTGCATCGCTCCAACTTAATGCATTTACACATTTAAACATAGTGAAGATGACTTTATGATCCAATGAGCATCAGAATCAAGAAGAATGAGGATGACTTGGGTCACTTAGAAAATGGCATGGTTATTAATGTCAGTCTACTATGAAGGACAGAAGCTGACAGACTTAAAAAAAAAACAAAAAAAAAACAGCAGAAATATATAAGTGGCCCAATAAATACTTTAATACATCTAATGTTCAAAAGGGGAATTAATCTCGTTTGTGATGGAAAAATTACAATAAGGTCACATCTGCTAGTCATGTCATATGAAATACTTGTGAACTCTCACCAAAAGAACTATTTGGGCTACACGTAGAAGGTTGGAAGTTGTTTTCTACAGCTGCATTAGAACCAGACTGTCTCACCCTTGTTTTTCAATTCTTTATCCTTGGTATAAAACTCATGTGTTGTCTCTGCCTGGCAGAGCTTGGGAGTTTGGGGAGCTTTTGCATCCAGACCTGCTTCATTGCTGATTGTCCTACGAGCTCTCTGTATTGTACAATGCATGAATAAACCTGATTGAGTGATTCTACCTGAACAGTGCTTGGAAATAGTATTTTTTCCACGACACGTTTTATAATTTTACTGACATTCACATTTATTTTAAAATTTAGTTCCAACAGATTATATTGAAGCATATAAAGTTTTTAAAATTATTATTTTTTTCATGTTTTTCCTTCTACGCAAATGTTTCATCTTTAATTTTTGTCATTTTTTTCTTGTTCCTTTTAAACTTTTTTGTATGTCTAGTATTTTGTTCTTCACCTTATTTATTTCTGCCTCGTTATGCAATGTAAGAGCCAGTTAATGGGGAATTCATATAGAATAATAATTTAGATTAAAAATGTATAAATATGCTTAATTTAATTTTAAGAAATTCATAATGAGTATATTTTCTAGAATGCATAACTTAGTTAATATAAAAGGATACTTTTATTGTGAAAAGTAATTTTGCCTTCCACTACGTAATGCGTAACATTACTATTGCCGTAAGCACGTTTAAGGTCAGATTGCAGTTGGATACGGTGGAAGCGGCACAACTTTTTGACCGCTCTGTACCGAGCCTTTTTATTTTTTCTGTAAATGTATTTTTTGAGTTCTTTAAGTAAACATCATAAAAGAAGACTTGGTTTCAGTCGAGTGATTCAAATATTGGTTGTCAGACAAACTGCAAAGGTGGTACAACGAACTTTTGGGACGCAGAGTGCCACTACATGCAAACTAGGTCAAATTAAAATGCATCAACTTCTTTTGGATCATACACTGCCACAACAAAAATGGCGACCTACGCTGAGTTTATCGGTGAGCTGAAGCTTAGCAACTTTATTTGGAAACAACTTGGCTTTATTACTTTTCACGTGGACACTCTGATAAAGCATTTGTTCCAGTCAAAAGCAAACCTGGACAAATGTCGGCTGTCTGTTTTTTACATATATTTATATATTTTGGAGGAAGCTGAAGTTAGCGTCCGAGTTCTCCGGAAGAGACCCAGGCGAAGCAGGGTAAGTCCAAGCTCATTTTTGTATTACAATTAGTGGGAAACTTGTAAGACATAACAGTAAGCTTGATTGCTGATATTTTTATTTATTTTTTCCTAAGGTGCTTGCGCACAATTTTGAAAGCAGAGCCCGGGTTGTCATATCATTCCTTACAATTAACGCAACAGCTAATTCTGATGTAGCTACTCATTGCGGTTTGAACACTCCTGTGTTGACCGTAAACACTTGAAGCATTTGGACAGAGAAAGTGTAAAAATAAATTCACCAACACTACATGATATTGATTGTGCAGACCCATTGAAAAATGCATTTGTCTTCATGCCACAGTTTTTTGTAATTGCCTAAATCCAATAAAGTAAAAAAACTAAATCACATTAAACATGGTGTGGCTCTCTTCGCCTAGCTGGGTCTGGCCGCAGGGCATCATCAAGCTGATACCATTAGCAAGGAAGTGGGAAGAATCTTCTGGAGTGATGAATCCATCCTTATGTTGATATATCAATTTGGTCACAGGAATCCTCCATTGGATGAGCCGTCTGGACATTTGGTAGGAGATCATGGATCCACCGCCATGCTGAGAAGAACTCCCCTGATGGGATTTTGGATTGGAAGATGGTGGAATGTGTTGACCTGTAAATTTGAGTTGTTGCTGAAACCAACTTAACGCAAAAAAAGGTACATTCTCCCAGACAAGTGTTTCTCATCTGGTGCATTTTTGCAGGTGACCTGTTGTATTTGTTTAATATGATTTCTTTACCCAATTGGTGTGCCACTAATTATTAACTAGTGGACCCGGTGGTCCTTATAATATGAAGGAAAGTATCACACAAAAGGAACGACACAAAGAAAGTGCAAGACTAAAACCAGCACATGTCACAGCCATTGTGAGGATTACAACCATAACGACAGCTTTGTGTCATCAAAATCTCTATGCCATTTAGAAATTGCTTGTTTCTGAATGTGACACAGTGACTGGTGCAGGGATTAAACCACACAAAGATTGATGTTCATGAGTCCCAAAGACTCCAGTATTGTTTTTGTGTGTTGTTTTTAGTAGGTTTAAAAAAAAGTTTCTCACTCTGGAGATTTCTGTTTATGTAGTGTGGTGGGTTAATTTATCTTTGCGCCACAGTGTGGATGAATACCTAATTTTGTTTGACAACAGAGCATCAATTATTCTTTAAAGATCCTCTACACTTTTAGCTTTACTTTTTAAATATGCGCATGCACTTCCATTCTGCATCGGTTGGTTGAAACAAGAATCCACTGTAATTTCCGGACTGAGTGAATATAAGCCACACCCACTAACTTTGAAAAGAAGAAGAAAATTGCATGTATATGCTGCACTTGTCTGTAAACCGCAGGAGTACACTTTGTGTGTAATATGAGGTTTTCCTTTGAGTTTTTAAAACATGTTTTATAATTATTTGACTTATTTATCCCTCCTTTATTCTAAACAGACTTGTGGGGTAAAAGAAAAAGTATTTTGCATCAAAATGTGCTGCAGGCCCATCTGTGTGTGTGGGTGCATATTCATCCTAAATTAATTGTCACTAGTTAGTTTACTTTTGTTTATTAACGAGCTGGCGTTTTTTCCATAAACTAAACGTGTCTGTGTAATGAATCGAACTAAGAATGAGTAAAGAGGCTTTAAAACATTTAAATCTTGTCGAAACTTTTGCCTAAAAGAGTAGAAATGAAGCTAATGTCACTTTACCTGCTTCTCCTTTGGATGTCGCTGAAATGGGACCTGAGCCTGGGAACCAAGAGGAGGAAAGTTCACTTTAAATAGGTAGGCTTTGTTTTCCTTTTTTATTATTTAGAGTAATTTGTGACAAAATAGGCTACATAAGCATACACATATGCGAGTCTATGCAGCGCATTGTGCATGTTGTGTGGGTCAGATGTGCTGTTTGCGCATCACGCTCGCATGGAATATTTGTGTGGGTCAGGAACTTACCGTTAGGTCTTCGGTGTTGCGTCACTGTTTCTGTGTGCCGTGTGCGATCAGGTGCATTGTGCTGTTTTTTTGCGCTGTGAGAAAAGACGCTCATTGGGAATGTGTTGATGTTAACCAATGTTAGACAACTTCCTGAGTGGCATTCCTATGGCACCTAAAGCTGGTCTTAACCTGGTCTTCTTTTTGGACAGTCAATTTTAAGCAGACAAAAGGCCAAAGGTTGCAGTTGTTCAATGGGTTAAAGTCATGCCAACTTTTTGGTCCTTATAGAACATCCTTACAAACAAACAGATGCATTTTCAATTCTTCCATTCAAGTTGCATTGAGTGCTAAAAACACAGCTTAGCACTCACATACCGAGAGAGATAGTGGTCTTACTTTTTATGCAGGGCTTATTTAACACACCTGGAATTACATCAGATGCAATTTTACTGCAAGACTCATCATTCTTTTGAAGAGCTTTGGGAGAATGTTAGAATAACCTTATTATCTTTGAAGAAGAGCATTCTGTTGTTGATATTTAAGTTGTGTTTTTTTAAGAATAGGTGTGACATTGCTTGTCCAAAGCACAATCTAGCTCATAGCAGCCTATCCACTCTGAAAACACACCAGCCCATCTGCACAACAACTCCTTGTTTCTGCATAGGTGCTGTTAGCAAGTTCCACTTCATGCAGTTGTGACGACCAGGTCACAGAGGGAGGCATGACTTGTGTGTACCTGTCAGAGTTCCAACTGAGGGACCCATCTGGCATCGCAGAAGTACAGACACAGCACATAGACACAAACAAGACCTTTCTCAAATGGAGTAAATGTAATTATTGCCGTTGCTCCTGTATGCAGGCTCTTCTTACCAGTAATCTTATTGTATTAGACCACGTCACATTCTGTACTGTATTACATGGTATTGTTACCTTTTATATCAAATCACTGTTATAAGTATGTCTCTTTGGTTTAAGTATTCTCGAGTTTTTAATGTATTTTCCCATCCAGTGTATGAATCAGAGTCCCAGTGAAAGCATTTTGAAATTTTCAGGATTGGATTCTTTGACCAATTTCAGCTACCAATACCTGTTGTTGTTGTTTGGTCTTTCATTTTATTTCATACAGCTGTGCAGCTCCACTTTGCCTGCATTGTTTTGATGATTTGGCAAGGAGTTTTCATAAGTTTCTGGAGGACTTTGACTTACCCAGTCTATGAACATTTCTATACAGGAGACCTGGGACTTTAACGTGTTAATTTTGATGAATTAATTACATAGCACTTAAGGCACTAGACATTTTAACTCAATCACGTTTTCTTGTCTTGTAAGTTTGTAAGTCTGACGCACAAGCGCAACAGTGATGGAGAATGCTTCTCCTGACCCTCTGGGCGTAATTTTTGCTCCTGAAAATGATACGATGGGACGGTGGAAAAGACTATTGCTGTGCAAAACGAAGTTGGCCTTTTACCCAAGCTATTCAGGTTTAAAATAAATTTTCAGTACAAAACATGTTGCAGCATGCGACATGTTTTACATCCTGAACACTAATGTCAGCAATCACAGTTTACATTTCTAAAGAAATATATTTTTTGAAAAAGTTACATGATTGATCAGGGCTTCCTGAAACACTTGAAAGCTGAATAGGTACGTATAATAGCACTATGCACTAATCGGATGGTTGAATAACCTAAGTAACAAAATAAAAACAATATTTTTATTGTTGAGCTCATATGTCTATTCAACAATTTAGCAGCAATAAATTATTGTCAATATATAGTTTTTTTTATTAAAATATGATTAATTGCAGGTTGTGCAATTAACTCAATTAAACATTTTAATGGAGTTCCACCACTATTATACAGATAAACTTCCCTTTCCAATGAATTGCCAAGATCAATAAAGTTGACTGAATCAAAATAAATCCGTCATTCGCAGAAACTCTAAAAACGTTAATAAAGAAGATGATTTAACTTTTGGCCGTGACATATCTAATGCCCCACCTCAACACGAAGGCAGCTACACTGCGATATTTTTGCTAACAAGAAAATGTCTTAAACATTTCTCTTGCTGCGACTTTAATTACTCAATATTTGGACTAAATGGTTTTGTTGACCTCCTCTGCTGCCATTGCCAAACTACAACCAATGCAAAAAATTTCTCCATTACAGCTCCTCCCTCTGTTTGCTGATTGGCCAGGGTGAAATGCATCATGAGAAGTCAAGCACAGTGGGACAAATACTAAGTGGAGGACTGACACACACACAATTTAATATAATTAGGTAAAAGACGCAGACATTAAATTACTTTGATCGGTATCAAAGACAAAACAGTCCCAATCTGGACATCCACAATATACTTCTTTGCTGGTGATATACTTATTATTTGTGCCAAAGTTTAAAATGGGCTGGTTCGCAAGGAAGCTATTGAGAATTTCAAAGGTTTGCAATTTCCTGTGTGCTCAGGTGGTTGAAAACCATTTGTGCTCTGTAAAATCTTCTCGTCCGCAAAATTATTGTTGCTCCAAAGAAAGTTCAACCACATGTGAGAAGAAGTGAGCTTGTGTGTGCGAGGACATGTGAGTGTGAATAACTGAATGAGCTGCTGGCCTGTATTGGTATTTTAAAAAGTGATTGACAGGGGAAAAGTCTATTAGGTGAGATTGTTAACAGGGTTGAGCCTGTTATCTGCTCCAGGCAGCCGTGAAAGGCGGCTGGCTGATTCACAAGGAAGCTATTGAGAATTTCAAAGGTGTTGTCTGACTGGTTTTGGCACAGCCTTGCATTACACTGAGATCGCAAGCCGGCTTGTTCTCAAATCCACTCTGATCAACGTGCTACCATGTCCTCCTTTCTGTGCTACTCTTTTGCTGCTTGTGAGAGAGGAAAAAAAGTTTCTCTTTTCTCACATTTCTTCAAGCATTTAAAGTCTTCTTTTGTTTACTCTTTGCGAACTTAGCATTTTCCTTGGTCTGCATTACAAATTATGTCCTCTGTAGTCTGCTGCATTTTACAACACAGCAGAAACTTTGCTTACACTGAACACAACTTAATCCGCACAATTAAGCATATATGGAGGCAACTAATCAAGTTAAGCCTTTTCAGAGGCGAGCCTAAAAGCAAATAAAGTTTGATTTGCTTACACTGTACTTCCCATCCTTGTTTTAGCTGCATGAATATTTTATATCCTTTTTGTTTATGGTGCTTGTAAGCATTAGTAGAAAAGTCATCCTCACCCCATGATTTTTTTTTTTCTTTTTTCGAAAGCAGTTCTTTTAACCAAGTGAACGCTCGCTTTTCAGTGGCTGCACGGAGATTGTAAAGCCGCGTAGAAATATGGAAATAATAAGCAAGAAATGAATGTATTTGTCTGGTTTTGTCAGGCCAATGTGTACACAGTAAACTCTGTGTGACCTTGAGTTTGATTCACCAAACATCGCCGAGGGGATGCAGTGAATTAATACGCATTTGTCTCTGTGTGCAAACACTTGTGCGAAGTTGTGTGTGGCAGTGTGCAAGGTTATCCATTGGCTAAGGCAAATGAAATATGACATGCAGCCATGCATCGTGTTCAGATTGGCTCAAAACATACACGCACAAAGGACTGTGTGTACAGTTTTTATTTTTTTTATTTTTGCTGAACTGTGAGCAAGACCCAGAGGCTGTCCATTGGGCTTCCTGGGCTCAAGATTTAAGGGCTGTGATTAGCAAGTTCAGAGCGAGGTGAGATGAGGTAAAAAGTACAAGCAGAGTGCTAAACAAGTGTGTCTGCTTTAGGAGGGTTGCTGTGTAAAGTGATTGTTAGCTTTTTTTTTTTTTTTTTTTTTTTCCAAAGTTGTGTAGTTTTGAACTTCTTTAATCTGTAAATTATGTATTTGTAGACTAATGTCTCACTGCTGCTGAACCAATAAGCATTTTTGTCTCTAACAACAAGACTTGAGTCATTTAAGAAAAGGCTTCAGCCAGTATCCAAGTCCCAATCTGATGGTGCTTTAAAATAATCACTGTGATACAACAAATTGCGTGCCCGACATTAGAATTGATTGTGTCTCATTTTCACTCAGAGACATTTTGGACACTACAGATAATTTCTTTTTCCTGAAAGCAACAAATAGTTTTTGTTGTTTAACTAGAGTTTCAAATAGTTTTTGTTGTTTAACTAGAGTTTTCACATTTGCAGCGGCTGACAATAAAGCCAGACACTGACATTCACTGTAGCAAGTTGTTTACATTGTCTGAAATAAAATATTACAGCTTTGTTTCAAGTCAGCTATGATTGCCACAATTTTATTTAAGTGCCAAGACAACAAGAAAGATAATATGTTTGTAGAATGTATTAATTCTTTCAGATGCTTACAAAATCTAAGATTTCTGTGCCTTTAAATAATTTGGGAAAGTAATAATATTATTGCTTTTTTAACTTCTATATTTTAACTTAGCCTCTTAGCTGCAATCATATCCAAAGATGTATCTTAAAGCAGCACCTCACACTGCCTCCTTGTGTGGCATTGTGGGAAAAAAGAAACTACTAAAAACTACCAACAGAATGCTAGTCTCTAAAAGTCAAGTTCATCCTTACACAATTTCTAGATACTTTAAGATGCCACAGTCATCAGATATATGTAAATATGCACCAAAAAAGATTCCAGGCATCAAATCATTAGGTAAACACATTCAGCTTCTCTGAAAAGCATCATTGCACCACCTTACCTGTGTTTTACTGTATTTCAGTGGTGTTGCATCAGAGCTGACCCCTCATCTAAGATTTAAACATGTAGCCAGGAAAGCAAGACGTTACTGGAGATTTTGAAAGATGGTGAAATAAACTAAATTTAAAGTTGTACGATTGTCAATCTCTTAAAAATGCTTAGTTCATGTTAAGGTCATTCGTAATAAATACGTTTTAATAAACATATCTTTCTTTTAAAATACTTTTCAGAACAATAACCATCCCTTGCGGTGAAATTCTTTTCCTGGATCAACCCGTCATAACAGCTTCAGGTCAGATTGGTCAGTGGTGTCATCAGCAATATGAAGAGTAAATGACACACCGTTGGAGTTGGTTCAAGTTTTAACAAATATAGCTGAATCCTAAAGTTGCTTCAATTGTCAAATGAGGAAACTGAATGAACTGCACTTGCTTCAAAAAGTTCATACTTTGTTGAAGTTTGTAGCTCTGACGCAGAAAAGTGTATAATTAATGGGAAGTGGAAAAAGAAGTGCTATAATCTTTTTTTTTTTTTTTTTTATAATTTTTTTTCTCTGAAGAGTTTTTTGCGGCGCTAGTGGCTCGCATTTTCCACAACAGTAGGCTGACAGGAAGGGGGAAGGAGAGGGGGGAAGACATGCGGCAAAGGTCGCAGGGACCGGGAGTCGAACCCGCGACGTCCGCGTCGAGGACTGAGGTCTCCAAACGTGGGGCGTGCTAAACCACTGCGCCACCACAGCACGCCCCAGAAGTGCTATAATCTTACCAGTGCATTCAAAAACACTTTTGAGATATGGATAAACTTTTAATGATTGGTTATGCTATGCCATGTCTCTGAATATGTTAATTACCATACATTCAGTTTATTCTTTCTAGAACTTATGACTAAGACAAAGAATGGGATGTAACGAGTGAATATGAAGAAAGATATTTTTTTTCTTCTTCTACACCCCCTGAATATTTATCATTCCAAACATACATACAAAAGAAATTAGCCATTGTTCAACATTTCTTATTATAGTCAGCACCCTGCTAAGCTTAACCACACATAGTAGCAATCCTCACAGTGGCACCAAAGCCTCAATAGCAGCTTTTTTACTCCTATATTTGATTTCTTACTTGCTAAAATGATTGCATTGTTCCTCCATTACTTCATTCATTGGCTCACTGGGTGATTTGCATTGGTACTTATTTACTTGGACGTATAAACAGGTAAAGAGTACTTTGTTGGTGCCAGCTCTGGTATGAAAAGGATGCACCAGACAGTCTTAAACACATTTTTTCCGTACTTTTTAATTCATTTTTGTAACTGAGATCATTCCTGAAGTAAAATTCCGTTATTCTAGCAATCTAAAATTGAAACATGCTTATAAAAAGTCTGATTGCATTTAGCCCTGATTTGTAAGGACAGCTGCAGACTATGGCTGCCTCTGGGAACAATAGTGTGAAGTGAGCAACTATACTCCAGTAACCCACTTTTGTTGGACCGACTGAAAGTAAATTTTTCTGACTGCTTTGGCTTTTCTTGTGCTACACAGTACCAGCTATGCACATGTCAAATAATATCCTATGGCTGCGCAATATATCTCAAATATATCGTGACCACATTATCAGTGTGTGCAATGTTCATATTGCACAGGACAATTAGTTAATTATTAATGGATAATATTTTAGGTGTTATAAAACTGCATTTTACATTAATATGCAATATTTAGCCTGTTGGATAGGCTCATGGCAGCAGACTCCCACTCTGGATACATGACATTACCCAAAATGCTAAAATATAAGACAAGGTTGTCTCCACCAGAAGATGTTTTAATATCGTGCAGCCATACATGTTTGTGTGAACTTTCTGAACTTGTGTATGTAGCCTACACTGGATGGCAGAAACTGGGACAGACGATTAAAATAGCTCTAAGAAAAACGTGTGATATGCTTGTAGAAAGTCCTGCTTGCTAAAAAAAAAAAAAAAAGATTAAAAAATATTACTTTGCAGAATCCAACTTCAAACCTTAGCAGGTGTTCAGAAACTATACTCAACAAGTGTACAAAAGTGTTTTTTTTTGTCCAGATCTTTTACTACATTATTTAGTACCTGCAATAATAAACCAAGAAGTATGCAGAAATGTTCTGATACTTTTACAAAACAACATAAACAGCTTCTTATCGGGTGGGGCTGACAAGCAGATGGCAACCATGAGGTAAAGCTTGGTGCCTACAGTGGTTTCAAAATGAGCGTTACCACTGTGGTCTGACACTTAATTATGAAGCTAACACTATAATTAAACAAACCTATTACAATAAACAAAAGAGAATATGCCTTTAAAACCAGGCAACATATGCAATAATGCTCTAAAGGCTTTCATAGTTCAGAGAATTATCGACTTTTTTGCACTGGATAAATTTCTACCAATATGTTATTTATTTGGGCAAAAAATATGTTACATACTTGACCTCTTATTGAACTTTGGTATATATTCATGCATCCCACCTCTTTACTGCATTTCAACCTTTTAACTTTTGTGCAAGCTCTCATAAGCCAAAATGCTTAAATAAGATCAGCATAAGGTTGCCCCTTTATGGACAACTCGTCTACCGATGCCAGCTCAGAATAGGGATCCGAAGAAATGTAAGAATGAGAGGAAATTTAAAAAATGGGTGGATGGATGGTAAAAAGCAAAAATCATGCTGGCTCACTCATCTGGAAAACGTATAAATTGATTTATTAAAAGCTATCTGATCAGCTTTTATTTCACCAGTAAAACAGTTCAAACAAAAGCCCTGCATCCTTTTGTCCCCTGCATAGTGCAGATTAAATTTTGTCACTGCTAGTGTTTTATTTTCTTGACCTGTCTGAGCAAGTAAAGCACTTAGCCACCAAAAAACAGCTCAGTGTAATTAGATTTAGCATCCAAGAGAATAGATCAAAAAGCCCCACAGACAGTTGCATTAGTGACTTAGAAGTTCTGTGTTGATTCTTGCTTTATGCTTATTTCCTCAGAGGCACAGAGTAGATGAACACATCAAGGTGCGAAATAAATATCGCATGATGGGAAGTGTGTAAATACTGCATTCTCTAAACTGCCCCACATACACTTCTCCACACAGACAACAACTGCATGTCGCTGGGATGAAAGCTGTAACTGGCATCTGAGATAAGCAAATGCCTTTGAGCAGCGTCCCTCACATCCACACCAATGCATTATTGATCTTGACTTCTCATAGCATGGGGAGTTAGCAACGCTAGCAAATACCCCATGGTAAGCATTAGCAGATGAGCCACGAGTTTTCATTTGTGCAGAATTTTGAGAACGCCTGGAAAGAAAAACGAAAACATCAACCTGTTTTGAGTTTTTCTTATTTAAACAAATTCATGTATTGACTGTTTATGATATAGTATCAACTACAGCAGAAAGGATTTGTACAAATATACTTGATGATTGGGTGAATATGGCAGAAATTCAATACGGTCTGTTGGTTTACTCAAATGGATAACCTTTTACAGATTGTATATTTTAATCTGACACTACTAGGTTTCTATGCATGGATTGAAACTTGCTTTTAATCTGGATCTGACTGTATTATATTTAAGTACATTTGAAAGATCTGAATAAAATTAATTTGGACTGAATTTCATCGTGCATAATTGCAAATGATTGTATCTGTTTTATCACCACCGTGCCTTTAGTTGTGTATTAGTGCAACACATAAATAAACTGATGTGATAATTTTTTTATTTATGCCAGAGGCATATTGGCTCACACAAGTACAGAGGGACATGGAGCTTTCTTATATGCAGAAAAAACAAAACAAAATACAACATTTTCTCTTAAACATTTTTAGAAAGAACAAAGGAAATTATTTTCAGACGGACAACTTTGAACTTGCACAAAGAAATCCTGAATTTGATATAGGCAAATGAAGGAATAAATGATTAGGTAACAAACAGCTAACACTTTTCTAAACATTTCTAAAACAAAAAATAAATTAGTTGTCAGGATGTCACCATTGAATATGAAAGAGGCCGCTGCTAAAGACACATTCAGAAAAAAAGATGTTGAAAGAAGTTTGTCTTTTAAGAACTAGCAGTGCCAATGCCATATTGTAAGAAGATTTAGGGCGTCTTGGGGGATGTCATTGCCAAAGGCCGCAAACCACTGTTGAATGTCGATGACCTTTGAGCCTTTGGATGCTTAGAAGTAATCGCAATGCCCAAAAGGGTTCAGGAAAACCCTCGGAAAACCATTTTCAATCAACAGCTGCATCCAGAAATTAAGAATAAAACAGCATTATGCACCAAGAGAAGCATATATCAGCAATAAGCAAATACCCCTTATTCAGAATAATTGTTTACATAATATATGGGTATCCAGAAATGCTAGTATTTCTAAAATATATGACCATTCTGTTATTTGTCTTTTACAAACAAAAATATAATCAATCAGTTTTGTGGCAAACTGTGAAGTGATTATGGTAAAAAAATTAGAATGTTTAAATATATATATATATATAAATATATATATATTATTGTTATTTCTAAGACAAGAGGTTTCCTTGGATAGAATTTTAATATACATAGAACATATTAATTTTAATGCTAACAAGAAATAAAACAAGTGCAGGATTGTTTTATTCTTTTTTGTTAGCTGGCTTGTCCTTTTGGCTTTTAATTGCTAGGTTTAAATTGTTGTTAATTATGCTGTGTTCTCTCTCACTATCTTGCCCAATAACAAACGTGCACTGCACACACACACACACTCCCTCTCTTTGCTACAGATTACAGGCCACTGTTACTTGCCCTACATTGCAATAGTCTCCCAGTAATAGGAAAGCTGACTTTGACTGTTCTCGTTAGCTTGGTTAAATACTCCCTGCTATGCTTTAATTAGTTTGGAAAGATTAATGATGTATAAAAGGAGCAGGAAGGTTTTCTGCTAACTCTTTGGTGGCAATTCAGTTTCAGTATAATTTGAATGAAAGAACTCAACGTATCCTTTTGCTTTTTTTTGTGAAACCTTCTAAATTGCTAAAATATGCTGTGAAAATCAAGAAAGGTAACTTAAATACATCATCGCTACACTAAATAAATTACGGAGTTGGTAGATGGTATGTGGAGCTGATGACATGATTGTCAAACTAAACCGCCAGCTGGGCAATTAATTGTGAAACTTATAGAATCCACTGGTCACTGGGGAAATATGTTGACAGGTTAACTACTAGCTGTCGACTCCAAAATCTGGACTATGAGGAAAAAACCGGTGCTGAAAGAAAGCCTAAAGAAATCAATGCTGCAGTTTGTTGTAATCAAATAAAACCAAATTTGAACTTTTTGACTGAACCGCTTAAACAGACTGACCTCGTTAGTTGCAGATAGTGGCAGCATCATTGTTCTGTGTATTCCCAGCAGAATATAAACATTAAACATGAAGCCGGAGCTACGGAGAATAGTTTAAGTTGCAGCATTTTCATGTGTAAGAAAGGACCAATCAAAGTCCAACTCTAAATCCAAGCAAGACCCTTGGCAAGATTGCTAAATTGCTCAAACGTTTACCATTCAGTGATATACAGACATATGCCAGAAGACATGCATTTGTAACTGCAGTCAAATGTGGTTTTTCAAAATTTTATCACTTACAACAGCACTTTATACTGTTTTTTTTTAGTTTAATATATTTAAACAATTGTACTCTTCTTTCACTTCACTGCTAAGCACTACTTTGCGTAACATAAAAACCCAATGACAAACATTTATGTTTTTGTTTACAAAGTCACAAGGCATGAAAACCTCATGGTTTATGCACTTGGTGTATGCATACTTTCAAAAATCATAAACACATTTGTCCTCTGTACCAAAGACGAATTCGCCCCCTCTCATTCAGCCTTATCCCCTCCTGGATTCTTCAGCGTCTGGGCTGGAGACCACCTCCACCAATCCCTTCTCCCATCCCTTCCAGCTTGTTGCTATCTCTAAGCAGTTGGACTAATCCACTCCTCCCCATGTCCCTCATGCCTGCTCCAGTCAGCGGTATCCAGGATTATCTCCCCTCAGCCTCCATGTTCAGGTGGCACAGCTAAGGAGGAAAGTGCTACTCTCATTGTCTAACTAGAGACGCTGTTAGCAAATCACTGTATCCTGTGATGGGGATGGAAGAAAAATTAACCGTTCCACGCAGGCGGGTTAATGTTGCGTTAATGTAGCTGTCCATCAGTTTTTGAAGGATTTGAATTAACGCTTGATTTTCTGTGTGACAGTCCAAATTGTTCAGACAAAAGATCTTATTTTACCTTCATGAAATTATATGAATAATCAAATTTGCATTTATCAATATAAAAATGGTGTCACATTTTTTCATGTAATACTCTGGGTAAAAATCTAACTTACATAAGTTACAGTAGTCAAACTTAGTAACAATTTGACTACTGATACAAATGGATCATTAAATATTAAATACCCCTAAAGTAGGGATGAATCAAGAAACAGACAAAGCTTCAGTGTGATCATCCCTGACTGGTAACAGACTGGTCAGAAACTTAAATCTGATGGGTTTTTTGTTTTTGTTTTTTAGGACACCTTATACCCAACCCATAACTAAGCCAACATATATCACTGCCAACCAAACTCAGTGTGGAAGTTGCTGCCACAACAAGATTCGGTGAGTCATGTTTAGGATCAGTGAGCTTTTGAAAATTAACTCAGAGAAACCAGAGAGATGTAAAAAGTTATTCACAAGAACACAGCATTTTTAGACAAAAAAAATGAAGCTGCTGGGGAGCAAGAGAGAGACTTAGACATTGTGAAGATAACATGAAGGGAGAACAGAAAATGTGCTTTCTATCTATAGATATCTTTCTATCTGTGCCAATTCATGAACATAAGAAAAAAAACATCCTAACATAAAATGAAGCACATTAGCCTTAATGTTGAAAAGGAACAGAAAGAAAGGAAATGGCTGGGACAACTGGGCTTTATGGAGAATTTCCATAATGGAAAACCAAATATTAAGTCAGACTTTAAATTACAACTCAGTGATATTTTCTGTAACTTTCAATTTGATTAACTTTTATGGGGCTTTTTTTTTTGTCTGTTTTAATTGCTATTTGGAGCTTTCAGTTGCATCTATGAATCGGTCAGGCTGGATAAGTTGGGAAAAAAAGCAAGACAGCAAATTTATTAAGGTCAGAGGCACTTTTGTCGATTGTGAACAAAGATTTATTATGTCACCTTTGAATTATGAGGAATATTTTAATTATGGTGTTGAATAAAAGTGGCACAAGAATGGAGCCTTGAGGGACTCCATATCTGATTTTTGCAGCAGTTAAATTTTTGAACCAGTTTAACACAGTATCAGTCAATCCTGCCAGCTTTTATAATCTCTGTCACTGAAATCTATTAGGACCGTTGTAGATATTTTTGATGCATCATGCATAAGTAATACACACCAGAATTTATTCCAAATTTATATCAACACTAGTCATTTCATACTTTAATATGTTACTTTTCTGTCAAGTTATCAACCAGCCACACAGGCATTATGTTGGTCACCAAAGTAATGTAGGTCCTAGACTTTGCAAAAGCATTTTAATACAAGGTATTTTTATGTAATTGTAGATGAAAATGCCATAAATTCAACCTGAAATGTCTAACTCATGAATTATAGGAGTAATTATTGTTAGACTCTATAAAATTAAGTTAATAGCAGTAGAATTAAAAGGATAAAAGATGGAAAAGGAATATTTCTTCAAATGCGTAGTTTTAACCTATGGGCTGTAGTTGACTTACAATCCATTCTGGGTTATATCTTGATTTCTATTTCATTTATTCCACTTGCTGCCTTCTTATTCAACCCCTTCTCCCCAAATCACTTTCTCATCCAATTTTCTCTCTTTCTCTCCCATCTTCTCTTCTCTTTTCTCTCTCACTCCTCCTCCTCCCTCCCACCTCTTACTGTTCAGTTTAGATTCAGGGATGGAAAGCTTCATAAACAATTTTCTCCCTTTGCTGCTGAGCTACTTTTACCCAGGCAATGTGTGAACGCCATGCCAATTTCCTGAATCCATACTTCACAGACTCCCACCCCCATGCCCCACTGCAACACACTTTCTTCCTCTCCCACTCCTCACTCCCTCTGTCCGTCGAAACAATGTCCATGTCAAGACAATTATATCCACTGACTGCCACACACACTAACTTGCTGTGTTTACCACCGAAGGGCTGGTGGCAGCAAAGCAATTTCCTCCTGATGTGAATGCTGTATCTCTCTCCCTCGCTCTCATTCACAGTCTCTCGTGGCTCCTCTGGCCCTGCAGACATCTGATCTCATAAGCGATATATCCGCTGTTATAGCCACTGGCACCTCCTTGCATCTGGTCACCAGCTCTGCCAGTGCCGGTTATTTCTGCAGGGAGGTGGCAGAAATGTGACAGGCAAAGCAGCAGCAGCAACAGTACAAACCAAGGGCCACCAGCTCCATGCTCTGGGCTAGGCGTACGTACCGTTCCTCCACCCAAAACCTGCAAACTCTTCCATCGCCTGCTCCACCCCCGCCGACTTTGTCTTTCTTAAAGTGTTGCCATCTTGATCTCACAAGTCACGTACATTCCTCTTGCCACTTCTACTCTGGGCTTAGTTACAAAAACAAGTAGCCTGAGTCATAACTTTATGAAAGCGTCTATCATGGCCTTATGCTGAGCAGTCCTGCCTTACAGCTGCCGGAAAAAGTTGATGAAAGACGAGATTTATCCCTGCAGAGATGAGTGAATGTTTAAAGTGGTTGGAAGCTAAGGCCTGGAGGCAAGCGTCAGAAAAGTACTCAAACATGGCGGCACATAAACCGTATGTAAATGTGGCGAGCCCAGTTAATATTTCCTTGAGGTAGATAAAGTATCCGTATATACATATGAAATGTGTTTATATTTTGCTGTTTTTCTGGTGGCAGCTAATCGGGGTGAGGTGATAAAGTGTAAATAAATGCTGATGCCTGAAGGCAAGACATACTGTGTCTTTAACTCTGGGTTTAAAAATTTCAGACTTTTACAAACTCAACCCCAGACCTCTTAGTTCTTTAGTGTCTTTTCAAAACATGAAATACAAACATTTTCTATCAATTATGACAGATATAACCACAGTGAACAATCAGCAGGAAAAAAATAACATAAAGGTAGAGAAGAAAGGTAGGCCACATTGAAGAAAAGGAAGAGAGAAAAGTACAACACAAAGAGGAAATGATACAAGGAGACAGTGAACTAATAAAAGATGGGTCCAAGAACACAAGAAGATATAAATAAAACATACTTCCTAAATAGTATTTACTGCCAAATTTTTATTGTTAATTATTCTGACGGGGCTTGCATGGGTGTGAATTCTCAATTTAGACTTTGAGCATAAGAGGAAACAACAAATTAACAGTCCAATATCATGTCCGTGGCATGTTGCTCGCTCAGACTTGTGCTCGGCAAATGAGTTTGATCTCAGCTGACAGCCCCTGAGATTTCCTCATGTTGGGTCACATGCATTTTCCTCCAGGCCATCCCTTGCGGCAGCAGGAAGTGTTTGTGATTCCCTTTCTAATCTCCGCCTGTTACAAATGTCATCTTGAAAGCTGAATTGGAGTCAAGCACTTATTAGTACAGCTTCGGACAATGCATTCTTGACGGTCGCTTTACTAAGTGGCTCTGGTTTAATCATGGAGTTAAGGTAAAGTTTAAACTCTTAGAGTTAAACATCGGGAGCCGAAATTATTCATTCTCTTTCAGTATTTGTCTTACAGCGGCCTCAGGGAAAGGAGAGAATGTGCCTATTTCTGCATGGCAACGTGAATCCACACAGACAAAACGGGTAGAAATCAGGGTGGTAGGGTGGCAGCACGATTTTGCGTGAACATTAAACCAAAGGAAGGGTTTTACAATGTTTTACGATAGGGTTTTAAGAAATGTTTATAAATTCTTAGTGGTGGAATATTCAAAGAATTTTCATTTTAGTCTTCATCTACTTTAAACTTCACTGATCTTTTCTGTTAACTATTTAAATGAGGTAGCTAATATTTTTATTGGCAAACAAAGCAGTCACTTATGTTGACTATTGGCATGCTAGTTTTCAAAAACACAAAAAATACACCTAAACTTAGAGGAAATATTAATGAAATGAAGCACGTCAAATCATCAAAGCAATTTGTCAGGGATTTAAAGCAGCAATGCTGTTATTTTACGACCTTAAATCCCAGGACAGGAATTTAAACAATCACAAGCCCTCCACAGGATTGCGTATCAGTAGCCATTTTTAAGTTTAAAAGAAGCAGACACCTAGTGTGCCTGTGCTTTGCTCCAAAGGTAGATAAAGGGATTCTACATAAGTTCTAAGTTATTAGGCGTGTTCTGTGACAGAACCATCCGTTATGGTTTTATTGCTGAAAATCACAGCTTTTGTTTTCACAGCTGGGCCTCTTTTCTTCTTCTCTGCACACAAAGGAGTCAGGATTGGTGCAGTTCATTAAAAATCCACTCTGTTTGCACATTCCCACGAAGTTTACAAAAATAGGCTTTTAAACTCTAATCGCTTTTAAACGAAGGGATATTATTGCTACGTTGGTTTAACTGCATTAATTACATTTGGGCATTTTGCTTTTTCTACATCAATTTGTTCTTCTGGAACTCACTTTACTGATTTTTATTTTTAGTTGTGAATTAAAAATGTTTGTTTTGTGTCACTTCACCAGGATTCCTCATAGTCCTCTTCAAGGAGGTCCGCGCTAAAGTGCATGGCTGCAGAACAAAGTGGTCTTTTCTCTGCCGCTCAGTCTGTGGTCTCACTCAGAAGGAGAACTTTTCAGAAACTAATTACAGCGAAATCGTCTTCATCACATTGCCATTACAGGGGGAGAGGGGACAGGCCTGCTGACTCCCCGGGCTCCCGTGGCGAGCGCGGCTCTGATACACTTAGCCACAGCCCCGCTTTAATTGTGCAGAAAATGTGATTTGTGCCCCAGCCTCACTTTCTAGGGAAAATGGTGTTCGCAGCTGGGGGTGTTCCAGTCATATGAATAACTCTGCTTTTCAACCACCCAGGGACCTTTGAATGTGTGGGTGCATCTGTGCACTTACATGGCACTTTCTGAGCATCTGTGTTCCAACTTTATCAGTAAATAAGATTTATAGTTATTTATTTGATGTAAGCAACAAGGAATATCTAAAGAAAAAGAAAAATCAATTCGGTTCCAGACTCAACTTTACAGAGTTCTTTGCCCTTTATGGTCAGTGTTGATTAAAAAAAAAAAAAACTCAACAATTTTAGGGTTCATACATGGCACTGGAAGGAAAGAAGAAAGGAAGGAAGGTTACGGAAGAAACGTGAAATGGAAACGCAGAGGGAAAGTCACAAGAAGATGGAAGGAGGTCAAGAAGATCAGGACAGGAATAAAAGACAACAAGGGAGGAATGCACAAGAAACACAAGAAAGAAAAGACAAGTTGGAAAAAGTAGAGATAAGAAGGGATGGGCATAGAAAAGAAGGGAGGACAGGAGAAGGGAAGAAATGCAGTACATAAAAACAAAAGGACAGAATGAAGGACTCAACAATTACGGCATTTCTATCTTACGAAATAAACCTTTGGCAATACAAATATTTTCCTCTTAATTTCTTTTTTTCAAACCCAGAAAACTCTTAAAATCAAATCTCATCCTTAGACCCTATGCTATTATTACCCTCTCTTCTGAGCACCTTAATCATAAACCTGAACTTTCTCCCATTGTCTACATAATGCAACACTAAGAGGATGAAGTAAGGATGAAATAAATGATGACTTAAGAATAGAAGGCAAAGTGCTGCCACATACAGCATAAGACTGTCTGAAATTAGAAAATTTTGATTTAAAAGGAAAATATAAAGCCTGTAGAGAGTGACACACACTTTGAAGCATCACGCAGAAGACAGAAGAGAAGTGTAAAGAGAGGAGGAGAACGAAGAAGAGACATGTTGGCAGAGGATGAGAGGAACTAAGAGGTGGGGGTGGGTGGGACTGAAAGAGACTGATAGGGGGAAAGGAAGAAATCCTTAACATACACCCCTTACCTGGATATGGTGCTTGTGAGTTTCGCTAAAAAAAAACTGCTGATGTGACACCAGGAGCGAGAGCTAGCTTTTCAGCGCAGAGAAAAGTGCTTACTGGCTCTTCTTGTAAGGGAAAAAGGCTTGAGGTACACGCCTCACATATCCTCTTTGTTTGGAGACTTTGCAGTGGCCAGCACTTTCTATCTCGGCCCTATCTGTTCTCCATTTTTTTTCATTTTCTTATTCATTCCGTTTGTTCTTCTCCTCCCTCAACACTTTCCGAGGACACAGTTGCATTGCCTGGCAGGCTACTTTTCGGATGGATTCGTTCCAGAATAATCTCTGGCAGTATGGCTCTGGCTGAAGTTTACTGTTGCTCCTTGTATTAGCAGTGTTTCGCAGTGGGAGTGTGGTTATGGATTAGAATCAGTGAGAAGTTGTTGTTTGGGCTGCGAAGAGGCCTTTTCATTTGCCCCTGAAAGACACCACCATGTGCTTGATTTATTAAAGTCCATTCATTCAAAGCACAGTCACATATGTCTTTTCTTAATGTGTTTCAGAATCCAATTTTGGGACATGGATTTATATATATATATATATATATATATATATATTACCCTCTACGTTCAAATCTATTTTTAATAAGATATCCCGGCTTCTGGATAAAAATGTAAATACACATTTAGTATGCAATTTCGGTCTAACTGCAAGTAAAATATGATGTGTTTTAATAAAATCGTATCAATTGAATTCACTCTTGCATTTAAAATCAAAAATAGGTTTTGTCTTAACCTTATTGTGTGAAATTATTACAGTTATCCAATTTTGCATCAACTACAGTAAGTTTAGTATTTTATTTTCACACAGAATTTAATTTATTGCTCATTCTGCTTTTTTAGAGTTACTCTAACAAGCCTTTGGTCAATTGTTTTACAGTTTCACTTCTAGTTAAACTACTGTAGGTAAGTTCTGTTTTAACTGAAGTAATTTACCTTAATGTAATGTAAGTGGCACTAGTTTTCATCCTATTGTTGTTAGTTTTTTCTAAACTAGAAATACAACTGGCTAATTCTGAACTTCTTATAAGGAGGAAAACATGTTACTCTATGCTACATAGTACCAAGGAAACACACGTCACTCCAGCACATGCTGACCTAACTTGCAAGTCAGTCTGGACCCAGCCTGCAGCTTATGCAAAAAATAAAAAATAATAATTTAAAAAATGAGACAGATTCTCCGGTGGCTCTTTTTAAAAACTAAGGTTTAGTTAAATTCTCTGGTGTCATCTTGAAATTTACTAGTAATCAACAGTTAGGTCTTTTGCTAAACAAATCTGTGAAAATACACTTGTATATATTATTATGAACAAAATGCTGCTTAGAATCAATATGTGAAAGATGAGAATGATTAAAAGTGGAAAAAAAAAAACCTTGTGTAAAGTCATGCCAATGCACAATGAAACATTATTCTGTTCAATAACTGCATAGATGTGTGAATTCAGATTAAAGAGATAGATAGACCAAGCAATTAACGTGCCAACTGGCCTTGAAGCTGAACATACAAATGTGCTTTCAACAATTATGCCCATTTTTTTCACATTACATGCAAAAAGTAATTGGCCCGGAGAATGTGACTGCGAGTCATGCCTTCAAACAAGTTAAAGCTTGAGATTCTATTAGATTAAAAAACTTTTGCGGATGGATTGTTGGTTTTGGTGAGAGGCTTAACAATTGCTACCACCCCCTGAAAGAGATTGTTCAAAACTCAGGGTTTGTTTTCCATTTCCAAATCCCTGTAGTATTGTAATCAGTCTTTCTAAACCATCTTAATCTCTTAATTCACTTGTATGGCTTGCTCATTCTTTCCACCAGCGGCACTTTGTAGCGTCTAATCCTCTAAACTGCAAGAGATTTCCTGACCGGTACCAACCCCAGCACACATTTAGACACATAACCAAAATATATGTGCGTTCATGAGCGCAGGATAACAGCTCTCACCGGAGTAGACATTAAACAGGCTTTGGGTCTTCTGGTCAGTAAATCTCCTGCAGTGATTCTGAGTGTAATCCCACTGTTACTAATACAACCCATGTCGTCTCGGTGGAAGTAATTAGAGATAATTTGTCATATGGTAGAACTGGTAGACATTGGTTTTAGTCACTATTGAAGAAAAAAAATGATTTTGGAGACATTACAGAACCAAGATTACAAAAAAAAAACAAAAACTAGTGCTAAATGCAGAAGAGACTTATAGTTATCCATAATAAGTCCTTAATGTAATTCAATCATTTTGTGTTTATTTTTGGCTGCACTTACTTTACTATTTTCAGCTACCATTGCAGAGATTTCAAGTTACTGTGAATTTGCAGAATAGGTTTAGTCATCAAGGTGAAGAAAAAACATGTATCACCATTTTGACTTCTCAGAGCAGCTTGTTGGGTTTCTGGCATTTTCTAAGCGCCAGCAGGCCCAGGTCCAGATATCAACAGGGTTTACCTGGTTAAATAAAGGAAATAAAAAATTTTTAAAAACCATGTTTCTTGATTTTAGCTTCTTGCATTTGAAGCTAAAAAAAAACGCCATTAAGTTTATTTATTTGGTATAATACGGTGAATAAAACTTGAAACTTTGCCAAGTTTAAGTTCCTTTGTGTTTTGTTAGGGTTATTTTATTTTCATATGCTTAATTACAAAGCCTCTAACTACTAAGATTTTAATTTCTTTTTGTTTCGTAGAGAAAAAACCACATAAGGACAACACCTTTGAGATTTACGTGGGAAGAAAAGAACAAAAATGGCTTGTGTTTTGGTTTATTAAATAATATTTTGAAACAAAATTTTATTAACTATTTTTCCCAGTGATCCCAATTTGATGAGAAGGTAAAATGGATATATACTGTATACAGCTTGACTCTTTTTATTTTAAAAAATTTAGTGCATGTATTTTCAATAATAAAGTTCAACATTACAACTTGACAAATTTTACATTTTCTTTATTGTATTTCCATTTTTTTCTTCAAATAAACAAACTGAGCTCCATGTAACTCTCAGCCATCTGCGTTGGTTAGCTACATTATGTAGCCCGGGCCTTTTACTGTAAACGTAGGATGAATGTGTTTTTTCCATCTCAGAAGTTATTCGAAAATCTCAATCATCCGGTGGAAGCTCTCCAGTATCACCAGACGGACAACTCCAATGCTTATTTCAGCATGTGAGTCATTGCTGTGTCTCGTCTCTTTTCCCCAATGAGCAAATGACCGCTGATGTCTCGCCCCTGGAAGACCTGCTCCCTCTCTCCCAAATAGCATCCTCCTTTTATCTAATGGAGAGGGAGGAGAAAAAAAGAGAAAAATGTTTCAATGCCTCTGTCTGACGGACAAAATAAATTGCACTTACAAGACCCAAATTACATTGTTTAACCTCAAAATGATTGGCCCGGGCCCCTCTCCCAAGGCCTGATCAGCTGGGTGATGTATGACTTTAGTTTACTCCAGCTCTGCAAGCCCAGCACTGCACAGTGCTCTGTAAGCCTCTGGGGCAGCGCCGGGAGGGGAGGGATGTGTTCGGCTCGACACAGCCAGAGGACGTTTAATGTTTAATAAGCCCCCTTTTCTTGCACTCGACTTTAATTTGGAAATATGAAGCGGCACGTGTTGAAAGAGGGGATTATTAGCTGGTGCTAATCTCTTTTTCTCTTTCTGTCCTTGTTTACTGCAGCTCTCCTCCTCTGCCCTCATCCTCAATCCTAAACAGAATGAAAGAAAATGACAGTGAGGGCGTAGAAGCAGGAGGGGAGAGAGGGAGGCAAGGAAGAAAAAAAATGAAATTGGTGTTCTTGTTTGTTGTGCGTCGTTGTGTTCTGAGCGTGTAATAAGGCTCAAAATGTCACTGGTCCAAACAGTCACCCCCAGGCGGTGTGGGATTGTGGGGATTTGTCTAGCGGTATGTGTGTGCATTGATTGCACACAATTTTGTAGGATTAAAAAAAAAAAGCTCTAATCCTCTCTGAGTTTGTTAGATGGGTGTCATAAAGTTTGTAAAAAAAAAAAAAAGAAGAAATACCAACATTGTGACTTAAACGTTATGTGTAGATGATTAGTGAGGATGTACAGTATATTACGGGAGTATGAGAAATAAGGGAATGCATCTAACAGACGTCATTTTAGTGTTTTGTCTTTGCACTGAGAAGTCATTGATTTAATCTTGGTGTTTTTTCCTCATTTTTGTCCTTCTCTCCAATAAAGATCCCCTCCCTGTCTGCCAGTGGTGGTATCTTTTCACAACGTAGGAGGCGCCATCTGGAAGTGAAAAATATTAATGAAAAACCCAGATCCCAGCATGTCTTGCTGTTCTAATCAGCCAGCTTTTGGTTCCTTACTGCTCTGTGTTTCTGGGGAGTGACAAAGAGCCTGAGTGGTGGGATTGTGTGTGTGCGTGTGTGTGTAAAAAAAAAAAAGAAAAAAAGAAAGTGGGGGTTGGTGGGCAGCATGTGTGCTAAAGCACGATTGATGCTTTGTGTAGCGTCTGAATACAAATGAAGGATTTGTCAAACTGCAATATTTGGGTCCCAATAGATTACCACACGGCACCAGGGTAATTATGCACACAGTTGATTGAATGGAGTCAAAACAGGGGGAATGTGTAAACTTGTGGCTGTTGCAGCATTTGATTTCCATGGAAATGGAGCGGGAGACACAGGCAGAAACGCATGCAAATACGCCGACAAATGCGTAATCACAGGCGCCCGTTAGTGAACATTTAAATATATGAGCAAATACAGGTAAACATACAGTAAGCATGAACATACAAAAGGAGGCGGAGGATGCAAACATTTTTTTCATATGTAATGAAGACGACCGAATGTAACATGAAAGTTAAGGTTTTTATAACGTAAATAGAAAATTTACTGATGTTGCATAAGGAAAGGAAGACAGAGTGCAGTAAAAGAAACGGAGGGTAATGGCTAGGAACAGCAAAAACCATGGAGTTTATATACTGAAGTGAGACTGGAGAACAACATTGGCTGCAGGTGAGCTAACCATGAACAGCTGAGAAGGAGAAGAAAACAGGAAAGTTAAGAAAAGGTAAATAATTTATACAGTGGGAACTAAGCTGGACTCAATGAAAACGGCAAACCAAGGGGGGGAAATACTAACACTGATCTAGAGCAGAAACTAAATTACATCGAAAACAGAACACATGAAATACTGTATGTAAGAAACTAAATCTAAATAGATTAGCCTACATAGCAACACCTTTCAACCAATAAAGACAATGAAGAAAAAAACTGAGTAGAAATACTGGAATCTCATGTCGTATTTAATTTACCTGTTTAATACACCCTATTGCTATTGCTTTCAGTTTTGATTCATATTTAAGCTGGTTGATTCTTGCAAAATGTTGGAGAAAGTGAACCCTGAACAAACCAAAATAACTCTTGAGTGACCTGCAGGTTAACATACTTTCTATTATCATATAACTGCATATGCGTTCAGCAGATTATGAGTAGAGTATAGAAAATAATTTAAAACCTACCACTGACAGAGAGGTAAAGTGTCCAAGACAGGTACTCATAAATGCATGGTAGTTCCAAGCAACCTATGGACAATTTGCACGAGAAAAAAAGACAAGAACAAATCTTGTAAGTTATAAAAATACAACCTGGCAAGCACCCTCCAGACTCTGTCTGTAGGGAGTTTGCTTGCATGTATTGATTTTTTTCAAGATAACCTGACTTACTGCAACAGTCAATAAACATGCATGCTAAGTCAATAAAATGCCTGCATTACATGTACAGGATTGTTTGTGATGTTGCTGCCATGGATTGCCTAACCCATCCATAGAAAACCAAGCATCTGAGCTTTTGACTAAAGTGATAGGCTCCCAACCGCCATAAACAGTTTATAGTTGGGATACGAACTTAGACATTTTTAAATTATCCATAATAGTGTTCCTGAATTATCTCTGCCCTGCTGGTGTACTGGTCATGATTTTTAAGGCATCGACATTCATGGTGTTTAGTGTTTTGTACCAAAAAAAGAATCCTGGTCCATTTTTGTTTGCACAGTTTGGCAAACTATGTTAGGCTGTGCATAATATTTTGCTGATCATGGACCAATTAACCATTTACAATAACTTTTACAGTGTAAGAGAGACTGTTGCATCTTTCAGTATGTCACATGTGATCTGCGTTGCTCATTACTTTCAGTTTTTCCCAGTTACACATGAAAACATAGCAGGCCCGCTAGTTGTTTTACCGCTAAGCCATTTTGTCTATGAAGCAAGAGAACATATTCAGTAACACATTAGCTAATAAAATCAATGCACATGAAAGGAAACTCTATAGGTTCAAAGTGTGGTGAAATAACACTCTACCCTCCTACTTACTCATTATTACATGCCACCATATCTGATGATTTATGTAGCTGAATTCTATTATTGACGATTAGACAGACATCTTCTCCCGCTCAGAGAAAACCACTGCGCATGTCTTGGAGCGCTGCGTGCGAGTGAAAGGGGAAGGCGATGGGTAACAACAGACACGTAATTAGTACGTCGCTTGGATTTTACAGCACCACGTTAAGTCCCTGAACTTCACATTTTGACGAAAAAAAGTGCAACGCGACTTGGATGTAACGAGTAACGCGACATTTTTGCAGAAATGCAGTGAAGTAGAAAGTACAGATACTTACTGTAAAATGTAGTGGAGTAAAAGTCAAAAGTATCCATTATTAAATCTATGTGAGTACAGATACATGAAAATTGTTCTTTAGTTACTGTACTAAAGAACAGTAACAATGTACTTGTACTTTGTTACTTCCCCCCCACTGATCATAGGAAATGAGAGTTACTGATTTAATAATAAAGTCCATGGAAGTTAAAAACCACAGTTGAAGTATTTTCTTACTGGATAAACTAAATGTTGACAACACCAGTGCTCACTTTGATGATCTGGCTTTTGAAAACGTTGGATGAACTGTGTTGTATCGTCCTTCCTTTGGTTTGTGTTGGTTCATCCCTTAGATCCAGATGTCTTGAGCTGTTTTCTTCCATGTAGGTTATGCACATTTTTAGTGTACAAGTTCTGTTTCCCTATTGCCGATAAATGACCACACATCCATTTGCCACATTCTTGTTAACAGGTTCTTTATTTTGTTAAGAAAACAATCCTTTCGTGTTGTCTAGCCACAAACAGTGACAGGCTGTCAGGGCCGTCACAGATGATACATCGTCATTCATTTATGATTTGGAGTTTTGAGAGGTTGACTCGGACTTTTCCTCTATAACTTCCAGTATATTTGGTTTTATGTAACTTTAATTGGGCTTCAAGGATTTTTATTTTTTGATATGTAGCTATTTTTCATGTACAGTCTCACTTTATTGCACAAAAAGAGCAAAATATTTTGGTTGATTATTTTCAGACCAATGGATTAACAGCTACACATGGTATCATTAAAGTAAAGTTATGCTGGTTTGTCATAAAAAAAAAAGCCTGATATAAAGTAAGCCGCACAGGAGCAAATGGCGCTACATAACAGAGTCTGACTGTGTGTCTCATTCACTTAGAAACTGATGTGACCGAAGCTTGGGTGGAGAAGCCAAATCTTAAGTTTGAGAGGGTGTCTGCTGATTGGTGTGGACATTTCAGATCACCACCTGCTCCCTTTGCTCACACCCACGTACACACATTATTTTTACCAGTACATACAGATAGGCATCCATGTGCACATGACGTATTTTCACACCAACACACAAACACGTTGCGGCTGCACAAACACCGACAGTATCCACAGGGGACAGGTGGCACTGACCATATGCTGGTGATGCAGAGACCACAGAAATGATTCTTTTACTACCAGCACAGTATCTGATTCTACAGGGTAACCTTTGTAAATCAAGGACACAGGAAGACAATCTGACAACACCAGCCTCTACAGATGCCCCGGTGAACAGCGGCAAGGTTTTCCGTGCACCTGAGCTCACCAAAACGTACCAGAAGGTCTTGCTTTCCACTTGTCACATTATGATTTTCTCACATAGAAAAAGTTTCCCTGACAAAGAAAATAATAGATTATTATAGCAAACAGAACTCAAAGTAGTCCGCTTAAAAGGTATGAGTACATGTTGAATCGTAATGTTTAAGACCAAGGCCATATTCAATGTGTCACTCAATTGCAATGGCTGCAAACTGAGTTTGTCAAAAGTGCATAATGAGATTCAGTCAGGGAGAAAGGAGAATGGGCAGAGAGGAATGCCATTCTGCAAGGAAAATATCACCTGTGATATTGCTTTTGAATAGAAAATCGAATGCATTGCACAATTTCTGAATAATCTCCGACTTTGAATAAAAGCAAAATTGAAATGACCCAAACCATTCTACACATTGCATACCTTCAAAGGTTCAGTACTTACACTGAACACGGCTGAAGTCTGAAATGCTTTCTGTAAAGGCCAAGACATATAGGACGGGCTTTTGGCTGAACAAACATTTGAAAAAGAATAAATGTCAGTGAAATTTACATGATTTAAACTGAATCAAAGGATATTTTGGGGCGCATTTCTTTCATACCCTCGGCATTCCAATTTCCACAAAACACACATCCATTTGAAATGAAAGCACAAATTGTTGTGTGCTGATGAATTCAATCTCCGAAGAAAAGACACATGGAGGGATGAGGATAATGAAAGAACTAAAATACATTGCGCATCTTTATGATGATTGCAATAGTAGTGTGTGCTGCAATGTGACAATAATACATAACACAATTGCCTTTAGCATTTATTTCATGCTGTGTTTAATCCTGCAGGAATAATGATAAAGGGAAACAATCAGAGTGTGTGTGAACACAATAAAGAGCTTGACGGAATGGGCTATTGCTCTCCCACAGAGAATAATTGAGTCCTAACCGGGGGTCAGCAGAATAAATCATCTTCCTATCTACAATAACTTATGACCTCCAGTACACCTACTAGTTTTGCTTCAGAGTTTTAGCGTCCAGCTGTGGCCTTAATGTTGAGATTTATGTATACACATATATTTATTGTTCTATTATTGCTGTTCTTATGTGGGGTTTTTTACCCCAACCTCATGAGACTTTGGAGTTAAAAAATGTTTAAAGTTAACAGGAGATTCGAAAATATCACTTGATAATTATTATTATTGAAAGACTCTGAGAATAATACCTGAACACCAACGATAAAGTCTTAAAAAATGGAAACATCTTAAAAAGACTTAGGCTGGTGAGGACACAAGTAAAGCCTGGTGGCCCGCCAGGCTTATAATACACTGGGGGAAACCCTGCGCCTCTAAAACCCTTGTTCAGGATTTTAGAGGTGAGGTTCTGCTAGAAGGGTCTTAAGTCAAGTGACGTTTATTTGCATAGCACATTTCAGCAACAAGATAGTTCAAAGTATTATTCAAAATTAAAACATAATATAATAACCAATTATGAAACAAGCAACAGACACTACATATATGCCATCATCAAGAATAATTATCATCAAATATACATAAAAAATATTAATTGCTGTTCCAGTTGTTTTAAATCAAAGACAGTTCTAAAAAAAAAAAAGCTGGTATTTAGCCTGGAATTAAAAGAAACTCAGTGTTTCAGCTGTTTAGCTGTTTTCTGCAAGTCTTTTCCAGATTTGTGGAACATAAAAACTAAATGTTGCTCAAACATGGAGAACCAAACATGGAGTTTGGTTCTCCATGTTCTCTAACATGGAGAACCATTCAGCTCTTCTGGTAGACTTGAACCAGAAGAGCTGAATGGTCTAGCAGGTTGATGTGAGTTATAAACAAACAAAAGTATTTTAAAGTCTTTTCTCTTACCTGCATGGAACCAGGGGAAGGCATTTAGAACTGAGGTGAAATGCTCTGTTTTCTTAGTTTTAGAGAGAATGTGAGCAGCAGTGTTCTGGTTCAGCTGAACTTGTCTGATTGGCTTTATAGGCAGACCTATGAAGACGCTGTTGCAGTAATCAATTCGACAAAGAAATGAATTTCTCTAGATCTTGCTGGGACATTAGTCCTGTAGTCCTAGAAAAGCTCTTCAACTTTGTAGTTTTCTTTATGTGTGTCTGAGGGTTCACATGCACAGATGTATGATCATTAGTTTCTAGCTGTAATAATTAAAGCTGTGTGCTGACTTTTGATTGTTCCTCTTAAGACAGCAAATTTAGTTTTGTTTTACAAAACAGAATAAAATAAGGGGCTACCTGTACACATAAACTCGTCACAACAGTCTTAAACCCTCCCTTTAATCAGTATTAATAAGTTTCCAAGCAAACAAATCATAAACCCTTCTTTGTAGTGGAATTTACTAATATTAGTGGGGAAATGAGTAGTGTAGCTCCCTGCACACATTGGTCCCATTAGATATTATTTTTATGTATTTGCATGACTCTTTGTTCTCTCCATTTGTGTAAAAAAAGTGTCCATTTGGTTTTTTAGGTGTTTGTGCATTGTCTCAGAGCTTCCTTTTATTGTTCCAGTTTTGATGTTTAGCAAGATGTGATTTAATTACTGCATAGTTACAACGTGACCCGACTCCTTTGCGTTGTGCAAGTTTCTGTCTAATTGTATTTAAAAATGTAAGCGCCCAGCTGTCTTCTGAGAGGTGGTGGGAATGACCCTGCAATCAGACAGTTAACATTTAATGTTTTAGAACTGCAGGATAAAATGATTTAACCATCGTACAGAAAAATACATCTGAAAATCTGCTGGTATTTGGTGGCTATGACTAAAGGAACAGGAGCTAAAGTGGAAAAAGGTTTGATAAAATCCAGGCTCGTACAACCCCTATAAATGAACAAAAACATTCAGCTTAGCGTAAATAGCCTTTGAAGATACTATTAAGTCCATGCCACATTAAATGTAACATTATTTTCTTTCAACCAGTGATTTATCTTTGCTGATGAGCTCCAACTCTTTGTGGGTGGAAGGCCTCTTTGCCATCAGCCTAATCTTCAGCTCCTAGCACAGATTATTAGATTTAAGACAGGAACTTAAATCTAAATGTTGGTCAAATTAAAACATTCCTTAAAAACTAAATCTGCCACATAGTTTGGGTTTCACTGAAGTCTGCAGGTCTCTGTAGGGATTTTTCAGAACCAACAAAGCATTTGCTGAATGTCCTATTATTTTTTTATAGACCATGCTTCCATGAGTAGAAAATTCACAAAGCAAAGCCTGGAGGCATTTTAAAACCTGAAAGCTTTGGTGGATTTTAAATGGTATTTTGTGTTTATTTTTTGGAAGAAAAAGAATCTGGTAATAAGAACCAATTGGGTGTTTAGCAAATGGAATTCTAAAATAATAATAAAAAAAATGTTTTTGATTGCTTACGTTGTAATTTAAGAGTCCATCTTAGTAAGACAGTTAATCTTTTGAATATAGTAAGTTGTAAATATTTTATACAACTTTATCAATGTCATTATTTGGTTGACACAGTTGCACACTCTCCGTAAACCAAAAAGATTGTACATGCAGCTTGAATAGTTTCTCTGAAACCAAAGTAACATTTGAAAATGAATATGTCCTGATTATATCATAACCCATCTGAAAGTTGTTTTTTTTTTTTTTCACATTTCACTATATCGTATTCAATTAATCACAGTTTTAAATTTAGTCACATCTATAGTGCCTTGCTAAATTTTCCGTATCTCAAACGTTTTTATGTTATGTTGCAGCCAGTTTTCAGTGTATTTTATTAGTTATTTTATATGCGACTCAGTCACACATACCTGTAAAGGAAAAGGAAAATGATAAATTTTCAAAATTGATCCAAACTGAAATGTGAAACATGTAGGATGAATTTCTATTCCATCTACTTTACTCCTGTATCCTTTCTTGTTAGTAAAAACAAAAAAATCCTCAGAAAGAAATGCATTTTGAAGGAGGACCAGAAAACAATGACTGAAAAGAGAATTTAAGATGAGGAAAGTTTATGGGAATCTCTGGAGTTGCGACAGATGCTCTGACTTATACATGTGAAGCTAGCCATTGTTCAGAACCAAACTATGAAACATAGATTTAAAAGAAAACAAGTAGATTACAAAGAATAAAGTTTATGACTTTACTGACGATACCCTTTAGAAATGCAGAGTATTTGTCATATTACACCAGCTCTCATGGTTATCCTCTCTTGCAAAAGCTCGTATTGTTGACAAATATGATGCAGTTGTTTGTCCTGGATTGTCCTGAATTCGGTTATGAGGATTTAAAAGTCTGTTTGCTCCACTGGCAGAATTTTCTCTACAGCTGCACATTTCATTTTGATCTTGTGGGTTTGCTCTCGTTGGAGATGCTTATCAGACGCTTTCAAATGTCTGCCATCTCCACTGTATGTCTTGTCAAATCGCTCACTTAAAGTCTGTCTGGAGGAAAAATCGTACCCGTGTAAGACGGAGATCCCTCCTGCCTGGTTGGTGGAGCACGTCAAAAGGTTACCGATTGAAAAAAGTTTGGCCATAGACAGGATAAAGAAAAGAAAGTCTCTGTGAGCAATTGCAGTTTTGATCATTTTTCGCCCCCACCTTTGTCTCTTTAATAGAGGTCCTTGATTAATTTCAGGAAGCTTTTCTCCCATTTTTCTTCTGACTTTTTCATTTTCATTAAACGTCCCTGTTGGAGCTCCACTCACTCTGGGTCATACAAGCTGGCTAAGCCAAGAGAGCACGGATGTGTCCGGCCAGGTTTTTATTACAACCCGTGTCTTTCCGGCGTGATGTAAATCAGCAGGTCAGAGGGTCATCAAAACACATTAATTTAACAAGGTGGATAAAACCATTAGTGAATCTTTGCTCCTAAGGCTTTGTATCATGTCTCCCTCCACCTCATTTCATCCCTTGCAACAATGTCTAACACTGAACAAGGACCTTTAAAACATTGTTGTAAAGGTTCATCTTAACAGCAATATCTGAGGTCAGATCCACCAGCATTGGGGAGGAAAACATTGTCCAAGAAAAGCTTTAATGATCTGGTTACTATTAAAATTTCCATGTTTTAAGTTAACTTCATTAGGTGATTAGCTAAAATATCACAGCCTGATAACTAAGATCCACAATACAAGTTTTTTTTTTTTGGTATTGTTATCAAAGACTTTTAGTTATGCACTTTTGCTGTAAGTAATTATTTTATTTAAGTGGTTTTTATGTTGTGGCTTGTCATGTAAATAGTGCCTTGCAAAAGTATTCACATGCTTGAATCTACTTTTTTTGTTTGTTTTTGCTACATCAGCAACAAAGATTCAACACAGATAGTCTAGGTGTGCAATACTGCATAATTTTGTATCATATGAAAATGTTCAGCTGATGTGAAAAAATGTACAAAGTGATAAACATAAATTTCTCTTGACATTATATTAATCAAGATGTAGTGTGTCTAATGTCCCCAAAGAGGAATTTTCTAACTTCGGATGAGGTAGTGAGGAAAACAAGGATTTGACTTTTGAGGAGTTCTCATGTTCGTCTCAGTAAGCACTTAAATCCATCTCATTTCCCATCAAACCGCACTGAAGACTTCAGATATGGTGCAAACTCCACGGTATACATACACAATGGAAATGTATTTTTAAATAAAATCTCCTATCCCTGTGGGGGTACGTAGTTCATGTTATGAATCCCCACAAAAATGATTGCACTATCCACAAAAATCAGATTATGGGATCACTTCTAATCTCCACCTTCTTAATTTGCATTTTACAAGCCCTTCAAGGAATGGGCACCGGATATTAGGCAAATCTGTAAATGATCTACTGAGTGGCATTGGCTTAAGCATCTTACCTGACTTAAACAAATAGTTTCTCATCTTTTATATATACAATAGCTTGCAGGTATTCATTACATCAACCTCAGGTTAGTAAGTTGGTTAAACATTGAGGTTTTTCTTTAGTAGTATTACTAATTATTACACTTTGGCCTTGATTCTTTCATGTTTTATAAAAATAAAATGGACACCCAAACTACAATGTTAACTCACATGGTAAAACAATATGCTTTACTCCATAAAACCAAATTTTACAGTTTGGTTTTTGAGGGAAAAGTCATATAACGCGTTGCCACTGCCTCCTTTTCGGTTTTAAATAGTTGTACAAGTTCCATTGATTCTGAAGAAAATTGTGCTGCTTTGTTTTTAGATCTTTCTAAAAAGATCTAACCAGTATATTTTCTTTTGTTGTAGTTTGAAGTTGGAATATGTTGTCTTCAAAAGCTGTTGAGTTGCAAGGCACATCTCCTAGTTGCTTTGTGATTTAACACACATTATAGTGTGTATTTCATTTCATTGATCAGGAAAATGTTCTTACATTAAAACTCCTGCTCAATTCTGAAATTTTTAGAAATATTTAACATTTTTTGTCCAAAGATCCTAGAGTGTCAAAGGAGAACAAGTCAAAATGTTAGACTCTATCATAAAGCATCCAGATTTGTAACTGATTCTTGCATTTTTATGCATTTCTCGTATTGCTGCATATGGTAGGCCGTCTATGCACAACAGTAGATTAAAACAGTGGTAAATCTTCTTTCACCAGGTGATTAGGTGATTTGTCTCCTCATTTATATTCTCTCCTCCCTCCTAAAATCACCATTGCTCCAATTTTTCTTATGTATGTAATTCCACAAACTATATATATATATATATTTTTTGTAAAAGTGCATAGTACAAGAAGGTCCTGGATTCAACTCCCAGTGTTGAACAGATGTTTCTCCAAGGACTTCGCATTCTGGGTTGTGTGGGTTTTCTCAGGGTATTAGAACCACTGTCCAGAAATTTAACTTTTGGGTTAATTGGTCTCTCTAAATTGCCTCTAGGTATGAGTGACTGTTTGTCTTGTGTGTCTTAGTCCTGCCCTATGAAAGACCAGCAACTTGCTTTTCCACCACCACCCTCAACCCCAACCACCCGTGGCCTTACAGGAGTAAGCAGGTGTAGAAGACAGATGGATGCATATTTAAGTACTGAATGTACACGCCTTGTTACCAAAAGCCGCTGATGATGTTATTGCTTTTGCAAATTGCCAGTTGTTTTATACAGTTTGTATTATAGTGTGTATTTCATCATGTTGTGGTTTTAGTGTGAAACTATTATGCTGCAGTCTTTTCTTAGACGTCCTTGCCAAAGAGATTTTGAATCTCATTAGGATTATTACCGGTAATATGAAAGGCAAATTTATAAAAAAAAAAGAAGCAAATGGTCTCTCTTCATTTGCAGTAGCCCTGCAAAAATCCCCAAATAAATGGCAGCTTCTTTTAAATATTCCATTAAAATGCATGATGAAGAAACAATTAAAGGGAGGGAGAAACGATGGAAAGCAATTGAAAGATGTGTGCACTCGGGTGTATGCAATACATAGAGCTAATGCTGATTTTTGCTCAGAGTGTATGGATAGGTGTGTTGGCGATGCAGCCTAATCACCTACTGCTACAGTGAGCCCAGAACCCTCTCAGTGGACGCCCCTTTTGGGCTGCCTCCGCCGGCGCCGAGTTTTCGTCTCACAGCACTCTTTAATTAATAATCAAGCTAATTGGATTGAGATCCCCCATTGTGCGGGGCATGTGTGTGGCATGTGTGTGTGAGTGAAGGGTGTATAGCATCAGTGCGTCGGTCTGCATCAGACCACACATTTGAGTGCGTTTTAGAGACTGTGCTTGAGAGGGAAAAGAGGCTACTTCTTATTCTGTTCCTCTCCCTGCGAGAGCTAAAGATGATCATAAAATCTGATAGCGCTCACGAGGCAGCTCTCATTTTATAGGAATGTCTTCCTTATAGGTTGTAAAACATGCACCTTTCTCTACCCTCTACTCTCCAAAGGTACAATAAAATGATAAAGTAGCGTGTTTATTGCATAAACACCGTCTGAAAAAAAGTCGTGGTTCATCCTGAAAGTTTATTTGATTTTAAATGTTCATATTATTTCTCCTGACAAGCTTTGACAAATAAATAACTAAATTCCACAGATTCAGTTCATAAACACATTAGTCACCTGAGTTAAAAGTGGAAAATCAAGTCTTTTTTTCCCCCCCTTTCATTCCTCTTGTTGACAAATCGCCACGAGTGACACAGGCAAAGTTGTGTCAAAGCACCTTTGGGAGATTTCTTGCTTCTTTGCCTGCAAGGATTGACTTTGTGCGTGTGTGTGTGTGTGTAGTTACTTTTTAACTTTATTTCTAAAGAGGACTTCTGAGAATTCAGACCCTCTCCATCTCATTTCACCTCAGCTTCCTTGCTTCCCACAACGCTTGCACAAACAGAAATGATTCACAGCTTTCTTATTTTTATATATTTGCTTAGAGCCATCACTGACAGCCCAACACAACATCCCAAATGAACCAGCGGCCTCCACATGAAGTAATTGAAAGTGTCAGAGTTTAAACTGCTCTTCAGCTACTGTTGTTTGACATTTTGATTTACACAATATATGGCTATTACAGCCTACATCAGTAGTCGGCCTCCGGTTTTTGGACACCATAAACGCACACAAAAAATAATGTCAACAAATTCTGTGCTCGGCGCTGCACCTCATCTCTCCGTTCTTTCTTTTCAAACGGGGTGGGAGGGAGGAGCTGTAGGCCACGTCTCTTTATTAGATGTCTCAGATACAGACTCAGGCCTGTGGGTAAACACTTTGACAGCATCTACAGAGGATATTTTGTCTGTGAAATGGAGTCTGCATTACTGCAGGTGCAGAAAGACAGACAGGCAAAATAGCACCCTTGCTCTTTGACAAAAACCCTCATTTCTTTAGAGTAAAGAAATGCATTTGTGATAAAACAAGATGGCATCAAAACACATGCAGAATTTGCTCTGACAGAGTTTTGCTTCTTGATTCAGTGAGTACATCCTCTTTCAAGCTAAGGTGCTTGCTTTAAAATCTGATTTGGAAATAAAAGTCTAATATCACGAGTGCAAAACACACAAGCGATTCCACATTTGAGCACTAAATTCAATTAGTAATTTTTTTACAGGACTTGAAGAGATGTTTGGACCAAGCTTTAGTTCTCAGCTATCCATCCATCCATCCATTTTCTGTTCACCCTTGTCCCTAATGGGGTCGGGAGGTGCTGGTGTCTATCTTCAGCTACGTTCCGGGCGAGAGGCGGGGTCACCCTGGACAGGTCGCCAGTCTGTCGCAGGGCAACATAGAGACAAACANTAGGGACAATTTAGAAAGACCAATTAACCTGACAGTCATGTTTTTGGACTGTGGGAGGAAGCCGGAGTACCCGGAGAAAACCCACGCATGCACAGGGAGAACATGCAAACTCCATGCAGAAAGACTCCGGGCCGGGAATCGAACCCAGAACCTTCTTGCTGCAAGGCAACAGTGCTACCAACTGCGCCACTGTGCATCCTAGTTCTCAGCTAGAGATCCTCATTTTGGCTCCACAAAACATCTGTACAGAGAAGATTCCTTGGTTGGCTCAGAAAATGCAAACTGGTCCACATCATCATCATTATCATCGTTCTACCTTGATGCTTATCAATGGGGAAAGCATCTCTTTTCATATACTGTGCTTTCAGCAACCTGTTGTTGTGTTTCTGCATTTCAAAGTTTGCATTCCTGTGAGTGTTTTTTCAATCTTTTGGTAATGATGGTTTTCTGTGCTGCCTGCTTTAACCAGGACCTTCTCGCCACATCTCAGCTGCCTGCACACCCCAGCAATCTCGCATAAACTCACCTGTCTTGTAATCCAGAAGTAAAGCTGCCCGGTCAATATTGTGCTTGGTTTTCTTTGTCCTCTATTGTCATAACCAACCTGTTTTGTTGGTTTATTGAGTTCATTTCCTAATAAAACTAGATGTCGTCACACACCTCCATTTTTAAGCCTCAGTAGGGTCCTCCTATGCCACACCACCTCATGAAAGTATTTGGTTTTAGCCAATTAGGACGCAGTGCACGTAGCTCCTCTGCTCTCATCTGACTAGAGGGCATTATTCCTGCGGCCTTGTGACTCATTCAGATGCAAGTTTGCGAACCTAAGTAGTGCTGTCATATTGGTAAGAGGCAACAAACATTTTTTTTTCTTCAGTCCCTCTCTGTTTACGATGTTTACTGAGGACTTTAGAGTCTGGGATGGAGCGCTTTCGTTTTTTGCACTGAGCGGTCTAACACTGAGGTGATGTCCACTTCTCCAAAGATTCCTAAAATATTTTCACTTGTGAAGTACTTTGTCACAGTGGAATGATGGACTTTGGAAATTAGTCTATAACCTTTCAGACTGATGTGTATCAACATCTGCTTCTCTAAGGTCATTGCTAATAACACACACCTGAGGCGCACAGCTGTGTGTGTAGTAACACACACCCATGTGGTCCAGATCAGCAAACTGTCCAAATTTTGCTTTTTTTTTTTATCATTAGTAACTGGACATCAAAAAGAGGCAAAGAGAGGGAGCGGGTAGGTGGGGGGCTTCAGTAAATGGCCTGGGGCCAGGAGTCGACCTCAGGACAGCTGCATTGAGGGCTGTTTTTTCAGCATATGATACCTGCTTTACCGCTGAGCCATGTAGTGTCCAAAAACTGCTTTTATGGGGGTGACCACACCAGCTGACAATGATTTTAAAAACGTTTTAATTAGCACCACTGGTGCACTTCTTTTCCTCTTCTATTGAGAAAGCAAGAGTTTATAGTTTTTGCAAATTTTTGTTGCATTCATCCAATAAATATTCACAACGTGGATGCCGTGGAATCTGTTTGTCTTTTTAAACACGTGAGGTGAAGTTATTAGAGCATGTGGGTTGGGATAGAGTTCATTTAGGTGTTACTCTGCTTAACTAAGAGCAATGATAATCCCTGGATATGCCTTTTACAGAATTGAATCAAACCAAATAAAAACTAAGTAGCTTTAACTGCTTTAGATGATCTGTGTTCGCATGCAGTCATAAACCACCAGCAATAAAATTTTCAAGGAAAAATAAATAAATATAGGGATTTTATGTGACATCCTCCCTTTCTGATGGCATTAAAAAACATGAGAATGTGCATGTATATGTGCGCATATGTGTGTAACACCAGGGGGAGGGCATATAGGAGAATTTCTTGGTTGCATGGGCTTCAGTGTGGCAAATTAAATTTGAATGCAAATGCAGCGGTATTTCTTGACAGTCGGTGATAAAAACCCTATTATGTTTAATGATATGCTTTGTGAATGTGCATGAGTGGAGAGTGGCCTGCAACTCAGGGGGGCATCTTCAAACGTATGCCTACCCACTTTGCGGCGGCTTTGATCAGCAGCACTGCACATACACAAGTACACGCATTCATATGTGCATGTTATCATGTTGATGAAGTTTGCAGTGCAGCAACTTTCCTCAATTCAGTTTCCCCAGAAGGCCATAAATTTTCTCTGAAACATGTTATATTTACCTTAGCTCATAAAGATTTGGAGCACAATATGTTCTGGAGAGCTCAGCTGGACTTTCTTTGAATTTAAACTTGTTTTATGTATTTTTTATAGCTTCATGCTGCTTTTTGAGTCTGCATACATTCCCCAGCGTAACTTTTGGACCTTTTATTTATTTTTTTATTATGTTAAAAATGATATATTCCACATTTTTCATAGCAACTCAGTGTGCAAGCAACAGAAAAGCGTAATGCTTTGGCTGAATTTAATTAAATTTTTCCGTGTATTGCTTGCCATTCTTAACAATGCCAAGGTTAATGTCAAGTCCTCAAGTCTTCATTTTTATACTCTTAATTGATAAAAACACCTGGAATAACAACCTTTTGTTCGGTCACTGAGGACCACAGGTTTGGTCCAGAGCTGAAACTGCGTCCCACTATTCTTGTTTGTTGTTGGAAGTATGATTAAAGCGAGATTCAAAATACTTTTTGCGTCTTTTTGCCAAATGTAGCTCATTTCAATGCAGTTTTAGGCTATAGCTTTTATAATGCCACAGCACCAGAAACACTCATAGATCTATTTTATTTGCTTCTACAAATATGACTGCTTCAATGAGCTCTTGTCTTTCTCCGACTGGCGCTTTCCTTTTCAAAAGCTGGACACTAATGTTAGCATATTTGCTCTCTGCTTTGATATGATTTATTGATAATCCAGCTGGTGACATTATGTGGTTGTAGTTAAATGTGTGCCAACAAATTCAAAGAAAAACTTGTCTAGCTTAATAATTTAATAACATACTTTGTTTGGATGTGATAAAATGTAGCTGTGCTCTTCTAAGGTTGTCCCTGCTAACTGATCTAAGCTAACTGATCTGGCAGAGAAGGTTATATGATACAAAAAACAGGAGACTGAAGTTTTTGTTGTTGTTGTTTTTTACCGTTGATGTCATCATTGCACTGTGAAAATTATCTAGATTGTAAGATTAAAAAAGATCATCAGAGCAATAGGGTTTGTAAATCGGACATTGAACATAAGCTGTAACTTTGAAACACTTGATCAGAACCTCACAATCCACTAACTGGGAAGGTAAAAGGTCTCAGGGACAAAAGATAATTTTGCTACTCCATCGAACATAATTAATTTTACCTGGAAATGATTTGTAAATTCTTAAAAAAAAAAAAAAAAAAATATATATATATATAAATATATATAAATATATATATAATTAATTTTTTTTTTTTCTGAAACTTTTTTTTTTTTTTTTTCAACCCAACACAAACTTTAATG